>JAZHYW010021737.1:0-21506 GCA_037355805.1 Ixodes ricinus
CACATAGACATGATCAGGCGGTGTTCCTGTGTTAAAGATAAGCTTTACCACCTCTGATTTGCCAAGTCTTCTTGCTTGGGTTCCTGGGGATTTCACTCTTACGGATGCCGAGAGGTCATCATCTGCGATCTCTACTGATACTCCGCGGATGACTCCAACAGAGCAAGATGCGGGAGTAGGTTCGTAGGTGTGAACCTGGAGTGGACCAATATTTTTCAGCTGGAGTATGGCCTTTGTTGATTCCAGATTTCGGGTGTCAAGGGCAAGGAGGTTCAAACGATAGTTTGGTCGAATCTGGATGATGCCGTCTGGTGCCAGACTGTCAAGCTTTTCCTTCAGAACCAAAGGGTTCAATTTAGTGATGAGTTTTGTAGGGTCCATCGGTTTAACGATGACAGTGAGGTTGTGAGAAACTTGAGTGATTATTGTTGCCTCACTTGAATTAGACCCGTGGCGCCTTTTCTTGGTAGTCTTGACGTTCCACGGCGCTTCGTTGTCCGAGTCTTCCATAGAGCTGTCAGAGGGTTCATCAGGGACGTTCGATGTCTCGGCAGATTCGTTTGCGTTGCCTGCGGGCTGCGATGGTTTCAGTTGGCTCATGTTCGGTGATCCGAGGGGGCGGAGTCCGCGGCCTCTGCCTCAGGTGCCTCGGAAGGCGACTCCTCGTTGAAGCACAAAGGTTTCAGCCGTGTCTGAAGCAGGTAACTGGAAATAATGATATCAATTTTCCGGAGCGAACAAATCGAGCGTTGCCTCTATCACGTCGTCGTTTCTTTTCTCACGATATTATACCTGGACATACACAGTGTTTTATTAATTAAAATATTTTCTTGCTAGTGAAAATAGTTTCATCACTGCACATCATCACAGACCTTCAGTACGGTTTTAACAAATTAAAATATTTCAAGCTTCAACTCGCTTAGATCGAGTATCCTGGTAAATTGGGTACCTTTCTAAAGGAGTTAAAACTAACACAGAACATTGAATAGAAAGTAAAGATTGTAGCTTTATACTAATTAATCAGTAGAAGATTGTAAACTGGTTCTTTTTAATTAAGAATAAACTATAAAATGCGGAAATATTTTAGCAGGGTATGATCTAACCAATCGGCTCACCCACTTCAGTGACGCGGATGCAAATTCATGAATATTACTCAAACCAGGTTTTTTTCCTCCGTTGTGTGTTTCTTAAACTTAAAAAGAAAAAGAAAATTAAGGGTTTAATTTTTTTAACACAATTTCTTTGTGTGCATTTTTGACGCCGTTAGACGCAATTTACGTGGGAGTAGCCCTAACTGGCCTAAGCCTAGCGTCCCGCAGCTTTGGAAGCGCTGCGCAGATGTTTTCGTTCGTAGCGGGACTAGCCTAAGCCTCAGCGTCCCACGACTTCGGAAGCGCTGTGCGAGCGCTTGGGTTCGTAACGGACTGACCTAAGCCTAACGTTCCACGTCAACTATGTTGCTGGATCTGGCCTGATTCGTTCCTTTGAGCGTGTTGGCGCTGAATACAGTTGTTGGTTCCCATGAAAGCGGCCTCGCGGCTTTGTGCATTGTGCAACAGCTTCGATTGCAACCATGATTTATTACCGAGAAGATACCTACACCGGTAAGAATTTGCGAGCCATTTGGCCGGAGGGCATACGGGCATCTGCCTCGCAAAACAAGTTTGTCTATGTTCTCGTCATTTCGCATCTAAAGCCAAGTAGCTTTCAAGTTTTGCAGTCCACCCGGCCTCACAAAGCGAATATTTTTAGGTCACGTTTTAATTGTGCGTCGTGACCCTCATTCATCTTGCTAGCGGATGGCACGCGAAAATAACAACAACAACAACAACAACAACAACAACAAATGACTTCATCATTATTTTATCTGCTCTTTTAAGTCCTCTTGGAAGCATTTTACCGCACATCTGACGGACCCTGACAGACGCTGATATTTAACCGTGGCTCCTGCAAGATGAACCCTCAGAACGCCGCTTGCATGGTCGAGTCTCGCGAGCGTTGTAAAAGTTTTTATACGGGGGTGGAATAGCAGACGGTCGAAGGTCAAAAACGACGACGACGCGCAGCGTTCTTGTCCGCTCTCCTACGGGCATTGCAGACGACGATGGACGTAGGAATCGCAGACGATGCCGGAGGCTGCCGCGCGTCTGCTCGCACGACTGGCAAGCAATGTCAGACTCCAGACTAGACGCATCGGATGTCGCGAAAGGAAAACGCTGGGCTTGTTAGCGTGTTCAGTCGAGCAGCCAAGCCAATCCAGTAGTAATGGGTGGAGCTACCGATCAGTGGGTGGGGCTGAGAGCGCGCCACGACCCCCATTTCAATTAAGAATTTCGGCGTAAATATTGCGCAATTCTTTTTTCTCTGAAACAGTACTAAAATGTTTGATGTTCCGCGTATGCTCTTTGAACACATTTTTTTCATTTCAGTGTCGTTTTAAAGCATTGCTTATTTATTTTAGCATTACGATTGACCCCTGTAAGTGATTACGTTACAACATGGCGCTATGCTCCAACCTAACCGTTGCTAGGTCCTTCTTATGGACAAATGTATGGGGCTCAACGAGGTAAAGATTTGTCTGATAAGAAAGTAAAGAATTTTTTGTGAGCATTGTTTCTTCTTAATATTTAATCATGAAGACTTTTTCTATCGTCTCAGTGTCAGTGTGATAAAGGCCCGTAATAAGTTTTCACAACCGGTTTTGCCTCGCTGACAGACGACAGGATGGCTTTGATGGTTCAGGGTTTTTTTCTGAGAGATTTTGTGACCGCGTTAAATTAAGTTGGTTACTGTATAGTGACGAAGCTTCAATTCTGGAGTCAACTTTGTATGAAATTTTGGAAGCAAAAAAGAAAAATTGGATTGTGTGCTTATACAGCCTAGAACTTGGTCTGCCTCAACGGGCGACGAGTTTTCCAGCTGTAGATGAGAAATTTAGCCAGTGCAGTACAACCGCTAGCTCTGGGGTCTTTAACGTGCGAAGAGTGCCCATATTCACAGCTTTGATCAACGCACGAGATGCGCGAGAGCGCGAGCAACTGCACGTGGAGGCTTCTGCAACATTTGAAAAGGGTGAAAAAACTGTGAAGCAGATTTTTCACCCTTTTCACAGTTTTTTACGACGTGAAGTGTATCGACATCGAAGTGCAAGCCAGCACACGTTTCAAGGAGCTCTACGAAGCTCAGTGTCGCAGAAAAGCTAGCGTCGGCGTCGGTGGGACGGGAAAATCCTGATTGGTCGATAAGGTCATGACGTCACAGACATATGACCTCGCGCGGGAATTTAATAAAACCCACAACGCTCACGTCAAACGTGACGTCACGCGTAGAATGAAAGTGATTCAAACATGACATGTAATGCGAATTAAAGGTCGCCGCAACTATCGAATGATTTCACCTTTTAAAGTAATTCATTTGCCTTAAAGAAAAAATTTGAAGATTTTTAGCTCCACAATCAAAGGGTCGTGGGATTGAAATCAGAAGAATTTCGAAACCACGGCCCTTCGGTTGTGAGTCAGACACGCTACCGACTAGGCCGCGCATACATTTGTTTTTCTTTATTGCCAAAACACGAACATATGCAAAGTCACTTTAAGAGCTCTGCAGGACTTTTGCAGAGCATCTTAAAACTCTCGCATGTCGAGCAGACTCCGATTCACAGGTAGCAAATACAAACTCTCTTCTCTTTTTACAAAACGGAAGAAATAAAGCCTCACTCCTTTCGCACTGGGGTCGGCATGCGTGACAGCCATGCGCGAGCGCCATATGCTGCAAAAGCCCAAACGGAAAAAAAATATCATAAGGCGCAAAGTCATCGTTAGTAACATTGAGGAATCGGATGCCAGTAGGGTTAATACTTAAAGGAGCTGTGCAACGATTTTAACGTTGAAAGAATTGGCATCTTCTACTTTTGACATTGTTCATCTTGTCACAAAGGACAGAAAACACACCTCCTTCCTTCGAAATGTTGCGATTCCGCCGCGCAATCGCGAGGCAAAAATTAGCATATTCCTCGACCTGCAGCCGCGAGCGGCTGCCATGAGAAACACGCGGCATGACGTCAATGGGGGTCTTGTAGAAAGATAGCAAGTTGTGCGAATACCTGCTCGATAAAAGGTAACTTTGCTATAAATCTTGTCGTTCCAACATAAATATTACTGAAGCAAAAACCTGGTATCATCAACAAAACTTTCATTATACGGAGTTTTAGTGGCGCCATCTATCCTAGGTGTACTAAACCGTCAGCTCTATCTGCTACCGTGAACAGCCGCCAGAAGCCGAAGGGGAGGGGGACAGAGCCGGACGGGTATGGCCGGACCCGGATGAGACTTTCCTCCTTTCACCATACGCCCGCCAGCACGTGGTCACGCGGTCGCGGGCGGATGAGTTCTCGCTTCTCACTGATGGCTCTATACCCGTTTTCACCTCAAGAAAACAGTAAGTTTTGCGCATTGTTCATACGCCGCACGAAATGGTTCTCGCCAGATTTGGTTGTCGGAGGCACAGGCGATGCTTTTGGCGTTTGAAACGCGTACTCCTTGATAAGATCACGTGTATCCACTCGAAAATGATACTAAACATATCTTAAATCTCCACCTAAAGGTGAAAATTAGTAATCATCCGCGAGAAGCCGGACTTTTTTTCCTACGGTTCTTGAGGTGAAAACAGGTATAGAGAGAGAGCTTCACCGGAACCCTGCGCGACCCCATTGACGTCACAGCACACATGACTCGGAAGATAATGAAGGAGTTGAGGAATGCCGAAAACCTCATCTTTGTTCATTTTTAAAATAAAAACTAGGACACGCAGGCAAAAGCGGTTTTTTGTTCTTTACTTCACAAAAGTGGAGACACCAACTCGCAAATTATTTAAGCAAAACACTAAAATTGTTGCACAGCTCCTTTAATTCCTTTTCCAGTGTTGCCGAAACTGGTGTACAACTCCCCCAAGAAGAAGCAGCGTTCTAACGGAAAATAAAAACATGTTCTCTGGTCTCGGGTTTTTTATTTTTTTTTTTACACAAAATGCAGTCAACCGATTAAGGCACATCCATTATTTTTTTATTTAAGAAAAACCTTGACAGGCAAAGTGATTGTATGCAATTTATCAAAGGAAGTTTTGACTGAGGAGGGTACACAGATGCGATTCACTCGCTTGATCGCATCTTGTCCTCCGTCACAAACGACAGTTCGATACAGAGGTGCTGTAAATAAATTGGTCAGCAGGTCGCGTCTGAGCTTTTTCTTACGCACTACAGAAAGATACAAAAAAAAATCTGGCTGACAGAAAAAAAGAAGAAGAACCGTGTTCGCCATTTCTTTTTGAAAACCAACGAGTCTTGTGGGTTCGCCGCCACATGACGAGACAAAAATAAAAAGGCAAATGGCTTGCCAGTTTAGCCTGAAAGAGAGTACAAATAGAAAGGTGCTCTAGGTCTCCTAAAAAAGAATCTCGACACCAACTGTTGAACGAACAAAAGTGTGAGACCGTGGCCACCGTCACGTACCCGATAAATCAGGTTATCTCTCCTCATCGGCTCCAAAGTCGAGCTCCAAATCAACTTCGCAAATATGCGGTGGCACTTATGCACACCAACACGCGCACAATGAATCACCTGCAAAACGCACCCAACTTTGCGATGAAAAAAAAAATGCTGCAAACCGTCACTCTGACAAAAATGGGCAGGTCGCGCCTCATCCAGCAAGAAGCGCGCATGTCCAGGTCGGTGGCGACTCCCGACCAGTATTGTTTATTTTCTCTGCAACAGTTGAGCGGCACGCCGAGGAATGTACAGAGTATGCGATCCCAGCACAGGTCTTCAAACACTGAAGGCGCTGTGGCCTACACCCCATGCCAATAACCGCGGTAAATTTGTCCAGTTTACTACCGCCCCCGTGGCCTCACACAAAAGGATTTCGCCAACTTATGGCGACACTTACATTTTTCTTGTCGCTACAAAAAACTGCGACGTCAGCGCATAGCTCGTGATTTTAACCTCAGTGTTTTGCAACGAAAACCCACGACACTGTTCGCTGTCCAACACGCTAAAAAAGCTTAAAATACAAATTGAATATCAGCAAGGACAAAGGGCAACCCTGCCTGACGGAAGATCATACGTTGATCGGTGTAGTCCGCTCTTGCCGACAATGAGTCTGGTTGTACATTCTTTATACGCCCTTTTCACACCCTCCAAAGCGACTGCGACAACATTTGCACGCTCTAAAACGTCGAAAAGAACATCACGCTTGACACGATCGAACGCTTTATTAAAATCAATCTGAAGCATGGCGACATGGTCCATGCCGTCATCTCACACTTCCAAAACCCTTCGAGCAACGTGAACGTTCGTCGCTATCGATCGCCCCTGTATCTAACAGGTTTGGCGATCCCCGATCAGCCGACTGGCAACGCCCTGGACACGACGCTCAAGAAATTTCTCGAAAATCTTATAATCGACGACGTTGCACAACGTTGACGGCCGATAACCTGTGACTTTGCGTAGCTTATCACCATCATCACTTTATAGGAATTCGCGCGAAGGACGGCGGCAGCGCCTTTCGTTCGTACGCTGACGCAAGAAAACAGACAACGAAACACCCGCAACTACGTTCTTAAACCTCTTTATAGAACTCAGCCCCTAACCCGTCACGCCCGCGGGTGTTTTTGTGTTAGGCAAGTCGTCTATAGCCCTCTCCACCTCGTGTTTCGTAATGGACTCCTCGAGCCTTTCCTGCTCTTCATGAGCTAGCTAGTAATGTCTCACACTCCAGATTTTTCCTCCCTCTTACTTGGTTGTCAAAAAGCTGCCGGTAATGCCCCACGAAAGTTTTCTCGATCCCGCTTGGGTTCGTGCTGTTAAGGCCGTGGTACTCGATCTCAGCTATTTCACTTCAGAGCGCGTACCGCTTCTCGATCTCATGCCAAGGCGCGTCTAGTGGGCCGCTCCCTCATTAGGTAATTTTTTCCGAACGTGCTCCGACTGGGGCTCCCCTATAGCGCTCACGATGCAGTTCACCTAATCGTTCGTTGACGTCTTCTATATATCTTTAAGGCATACTCCAGGTTTTTCGCACTCGGCTCTTGAGAGAGCCGTTAGATCGGAGTTTAGAGAACGTTCAAAGCGACGCGCCTCGTAAGCTAAAATGGAAGCCCTTTCAAGAGCTACCGTCTTTACTTCTTGTTTAAAAAGTTCCCAAAATACAAAAATATCGACAACGATTCCTTTAAAAAAATATTTGAAACCATCTCCGATAGTTTTGAAAGGGCTTTATCACTGAGAAGTGTCGCATTCAGCTTCCATAGCCTCCAGCTAAAGGACTTCGCTGACTTCTTTTCACCAATGGCCACTAAAACAAAACAATGGTCCGAAAAAGAAAAAAAAAACCGGCATGACGCGGTACTGTTTTAGCAGGAAGACGACAAATGCACTCTATCTAACCGAGCGTGCGACGTTGGAAATGGGGAAACTGAATTTCGCACGTTTCGTTCTTGACAGCTCCTGCGTCAATCAGGTCAAAGTCCTCAAGTAGTTCATTTTAAAACTGTCGCCCTTCTATTCGTCTGTTGTCCCTACGGCAATCGATCTGTTGTTCTGACGACGCACTTAAAGTAGCCTAAAAGTACATATTTCTGTCGCAGCCTACGAAACGTAGTAAGCCAGAAAAATAAAAATAAACACGGTCTTTGACCGTATTGCGGGATTATAAACAAATAAGCCGACAGTGAACTGTTGACATAAAAAAATCACGCATTATAAAACGCCCTTCCGTGTCGGTAGGTTACAGCCAACTCCGACAAGGGCAAATATTTCTTGAAAAAAAAAAATCCGAAAGCGTGCGTCACACAAACTTCATACGATTGCCAAAAAAAAAGGGGGGGGCTTTAGTGTCCTAGCTTTTTGCTCCTCATCAGCCATCTTGGTCTCCTGCAACTGCAGAGAAATCATGTCTCTCATTACTCCAGCAAACGCTGTTCTTGGTGTTGGTTTTTTACGTGTCTTTAAACCTCGAACGTCGTTGGGACCTTGATGGCTGTTTCTAAGCGTACAAATTATGTTTGACCATGTTGCTGCATTTGCCTGGGCGTTCGTTCTTCAGACCTTTTCAAAGCCAGGCGTGAGACGCCCTACTTGCTATCGCGTCGGTGAAGGGGTGGTGGGCACGGGCTGGTACCGTCCCTTCTTGATCTCGGACGTCGGTGCTGAGACCGGCGTCGAGGCAGAGCTCTCGTCGAGACCACGCTTGAGGGAGTCGGCGCCTTCATCCATGTCGCCGCTTCTCTCCGAGGGCACCTTCTCTGCCGGGTGACCGGCCGTCCGCCGTTGGGCAGACCTCCAACGGCCGTCCGCCAGTGCGCAGACCTCAACGGCCGTCCGCCGTTGAGGTCTGCGCAGGACCGTCGTCTCCGTCGGGATCCGCCTGCTGCTCCGGTGATTGTTGGTGTGTCTGGTTCCAGCCCGCGCGTCGCGCCCTCGGCTTCCTCAACGTCCTTGATAAAGGCGACAGTTCTTCGCGCCGCAGCCCTTCCGGTCACGCCGGGCGTACGTCTTCACACATTCTTCCTTTTCATGGCCACAACCGGAAGCACTGAGTGCACTTTGGCCAACGAGGTAGAGGGCCTTAGAGCGGTATACTGGCAGCTGAAACTGACTACCGATTGGCCGCCGCCATGTTACACATTTTTGACCACTATAGACACGTGATTTTATAGTTTAACGTCGAGATTTTAACGAACTACAGCGCACGGATAATTGCTTATTGATAGTTAATAAAAGTATCGACGAGATAGGTTATGTTTCCTTTGTTTTGAGTCCAAAATGTGCTTTTACGACAAATATCTCGGGCACCTTCGCAATGCCTTCACTAGATGCCGTCAGGCCGCGGTGCTGTATTTTGGGGTTTTATCGGAGCTAGACACTGATCTCTGGGAGTAACAGTATCGAAAAAATAATTTGTCGTGGTTTTAATAAAGCGATTGCAATACAAATCTCGGCTCAGTTTTGCGTAAGAGCCGCAGGATTTGGTACTGTCTCCTGTCTAGTGGTCAAAAATGTACATGGCGGCATCCAAGTGGGGTGTACTTTTACCTGGTGAACGGGATACCAATCTCTCGCTCTAAGCTCCTCTACCTCGATGACTTTGGCACACGACAGTCTCGTCTGATATCCCTTACAAAAAATTTATATCTGGCCAGATCTGAAGATTTCGAGATATGGCCATATCAACAAATTGGCTACATATAACCTGATATGGTATATCTGCCAGAAATAGCCTCATAATGCCAGATATAGCCTGATATCCCCGTGCCGGGTATGGAAATCCTAGAGTGCCTCGATGTCCCTCTGTTTAGGGTGATGCCATCGTTTGTGGTACCCGATGCCGACAGCACGCGCTCACAGGATAAATACAAAGAAATCGCCGGAAACAAAAATGTCGCTGTAGCACAGTCAACGCCACGAGCGCGTGCAGGTACACGCTCTTTCACGCGCTTGTGAACAAAAAATAAAAAGAAACGTTAGGAACAAAATGGCCAGATGTCATCACCCCAAGCAAAGCGCACATGAAGGCACCCTAGGAAATCCCAGATCTGGCTAAGTAGGGAAATTCCAGATCTGGGCCAGGCATATCAAAAGGACACAAGCCTGACATCAGCACTTATATATTTTTATTGTCTACCAATTCTCCCAAGTGCCCGGCCCGCACTCGAGGAATTATAGGAACGGTGATCCATCCCTAGTGACTGCTAGGTTTGACCAATTTCATGGTTACACAGTTTCAAGTTTAATTCGTAGTCACCCTGAACAAGCATCCCATAGGGCTCAAGGACCTGTCACATCACTTTTAAAATTTCTCGTCAATGGCAAAGTTTATGATACTGTGCATTCTGTCCAAACTTCAACCAGGCTGAGGCGCCGAAATCTCTTACAATATTATCATTCTCGTGATTGTTGTTTTAGCAGGAATTACTTAAAAAGCCGAAATCCCAACAACCCAAACCGGAATTTAGCTCGGATTCAGCTGGAGCTGTTTCTAGCATTTTTAGCGTTTCTGAACTTAATATCAGCGTCTTTGAAGCTGTACGAGAACGACAATAATGTAAGAGATATGTCTGCAGCTCATCCAGGTTGAAGGTTGAACAGAATACACAGTACTGACATTGGCGAAAAATGCTAAAAGTGATGTGACAGGTACTTGGGTTCAATACGACACTTGTTCAGGGTGACTCCGAATTATACTCAAAACTGTGTAACCATAAAATTGGTCGAAATTTTCGATCACTAGGCAGCTGAAGAAACACCGTCCCCATGATTCCGTCGCGTACGGGCCGAGGTGCTTGGGGGATTGGAGCAAATTGTCTATTCCGGCGTAATGTTAACACTTCAAAATACATTAATTCTACATTGAAATCTCCGTGAATAATTAGCACAAATAATCTCAAACTTAAGCTTCCCAAAGCTGAAGTTTGGGATTATTTGTGCTAATATTAGCTTCCGAACAATGAGTCATTCACATTTTGCTAACAAAGTAAATTTTTAACTTTTTAAAACTTTTTATATTGAAAACCGGCCTCCAGATAAAGCTCTATATACGCCAGATAAGGCTGTGGATACGCCAGATAAGTCTGTATATACGCCATATCAGGCTGTATATACGCCAGATAAGTCTGTATATACGCCAGATAAGTCTGTATATACGCTAGATATGTCTGTATATACGCCATATCAGTCTGTATATACGCCAGATAAGTCTGTATATAGGCCATATATATCATATAATGTTTGATATGGCCAGATATGGCCCAGATATAAGATTTCCATACGGGATGGCAAGCGCCCTTGCAGCGCAGGCAGACTGGCGCCCTCCTGTATCCACGATGAGGGTGTTGGTCACATTCAGTCTCATTTGGTGAGGCATGCCTTCTGGCGTGACGCCGTTCTTCAGCGTTATACGCACGAAACGTGTGGTCGACTCGATTCCCTCAAAACGGTCCACTCGTCATTTCTCCCGGCCGACTTTGTTCACAATGCCGTTGGGTTCGAAGCAGTTTACGGACTGCTTCGTCCGCAACGTGAAAAGGCACCCAGTGGAGCCGGACACGTATACTCTGTACAGCTGGGGTCGACCGGCGACACGGCGGAGGTCACTTTCCCATAAGCTCCCTGAACCTGACCAGTCGTTCCTGTGGCTTCGGGCGTTCGGAGCGTAGCCAGCCAAACGTGATTCATTTGGAATGCGCCCAGCGCGACGTATATCGGCCAAGACCGCGATACGCTCGAGCTCATGCCAGAAATCCTCTAATCAATACGGGCGACCCTTCAGGTCGCAGGGCAGGAGTACCGAGTTCAAACACGTCGTTCCGGTCGGGATGGGCGATTACACAAACTTGCACTCGTCGGCAGCAGACGCGCCCATTAACGTCAACAAAAGAACCACGCCCGGCACGGGCCGTTGTCGCCGCTCCATCGAAGCTCATGATTCTTGCGACCGTATACTGCTCGAGCTGGAAGAAGAATCCCCCACGCATACATTTCTTTTTCATATCTTTAATACATAGAAAATATATATAGCAAATGAGTACATCAACGAAGGCCATCGGCTCCTTATGTACACAAATGAACAAAGTGAAAATCTATTTAGATTATGCACACATTACTCTAATTTAATTTTAACGGATCTTTTGTGTGTGTGTGTGAAAGGGTAAATTAATTAATAACCATTAAGGTTTTGTTTGTTTTTAGCTTGCATTATTATATTAATTCACACAGTCACAGTCAGTTTGCGTTGCATAGAAATCTGGGAGTCCAAGACATGAACGAAACATAGAGAACCAATCTGGCTCGTTTATTTCAGATTCATAAATAGTTGCTTTTTCTACTTGCTCTAAAAATAGGGACTTTGTTGTGCGAGGTTTTTCTGCGTGTCGGTCAATCATTCTGCATTTTCATAAACAATGAAGTTTACTGTGCAGGGGAGAATATTCCTTTTTCTTGTGGATATTTCTTAGCAGGTAACATGGATGTGTGAAATTTATAGAACAATGTCTTCGTTGATGGAAATACGCCCATTCATTTTGCTCTCTTACACACTTCACAGATTGGGTCAAGGGTAAAAGAGTGCGATAAATCGGCATTGAAAAAAGGCTTTCTGCAACACATTCTGACAATGCTTTCCGCAAAACAGTAAACAAATACTCTAATGAAAAGCGTGTTCTGAGAAAGGCGAACGTATCTATTATCTTCTTCAAAAAGCCCCAAGGCCTGCCCTGAAACGTTTGGTCAGTTGAAACAATCAAATAATATAAACTTTCAGCGAGGCATAATTGCTAGTACAGTTTTCAAAAAATCACAGTTCACATTTCCAGAGAAATGGAAACGGGATACTAGTTGGCGGACAAAAGGGTGGCTTAATCTTAAACCCCTTGCTCAAGATGGAGTAAAACATTATCCCTTCCCAGTGGTTCCTAATTTGAGGACCATATGAATAGTGATCAAAAATCTATGAAACTTTTGTATATTCGTTGGATAACAGTGAAGCACCTGTAGTACATATATACAAGCTTCGAAACGAAGGATATGTTGCAAGCACAGGCTTTCGTGAAAATCGAAATGTCCTTTCCTTTCCACGCATCTGATTTTCTTCGTAAAGTGGTTGTCACTGACGCAGGCGAGTGCTCACGCTACTTTGCAGTATTTTCAGATCGACCGTTAGAGGGAGTAATGTTTAAAGGGGTCTATTAAGCAAAATGTACCCCTAGTTCCATGGCTCCTTTAATCTACAAATGTAATTCGGGTAAGAGGCGAACTTGCTCACGATCCATCTTGAATAGGTAAGCGGCGTTTGGCGACTTCCGGTTCCTTAGAAAAGTTTGTGTAGCTGCTGACAAACGACGAAGAGTATCTGCAAGCATGTCTAAGCATGGCTTTGAAAACTACAGTCTGGAAGTTTCAGAATTATGCTGGCATAGGCTCGCAGCTAATTGTCGTCGTTTGTAAACAGTGAAACAGAATTTCTTAAGGAACCGGAAGTTACCAAACGCCGCTCACGTATTTGAATGAGCCATTTGGATATTTATTCATATTACCTTACATGAAGTTGCATATTCATCGCTTGCAAGCTACTGTGACAGCATTTGCGCCTCAGAGGCAGACTTGAAAGGGTTACAAGTAACTGATTAATCATATGCATTTTACTGCAACTTTTTAACGCTTCAATTACCTCTTTCTGCTGTAAATTTGCTGTAGTTCAATTACTCTTTTTTCTGTTATCAATTATATGTTTCCTAAAGAGCTAAATTATTCAGTTGAGTTTTTTTTTTATTTACGTAAACAATTGCTCGTCTGCCTGTGTGTCACTTGTCTACGTTGCACCAATGTTGGGTACCTGATTTACCCCAAACAACAACAAAAAAAAGGTACCATGATACCAGGAGGATCAGAATGTCAACGTGCTCATCAACGTTTTGATAAATTTTGCCTAAAAGAGTTCAACAGCGCGTGCTTAGCTTTCCAAGAAACACTCGACCCCAGGGGAAACAAACCGTTTTCGAGCCCAGTCACTGGGTTTGAGGCTAAACTCTCATTGGCGTCCCTGCTAACGCTAACCGAGTGGACTGTGATTTCGATAGGCGCAGTTTCAAACACTGCTGGCGACTAAATTCTCGCCTTTTCCCGCTGTATTTTGTGTTTCATGGTGCATGTATTCTTCCCAGAACATTCACATTGCTCCACATTTAAGAAAAAGGAAAAATAAAAACTGTAAAATAATATTGTTGGGTACACGCGCGACAGAACGAATGCAACTGGAATGTTAGTTATCATGTTTTTTTTATGATAAGTTTTAACGGCGCCACCCGATTAGCCGCGTGTCAAATGACAAAGCGCTTAACTGTCGAAAATAATTTACAACAGAAGATGGCCGAAAGGCATGCATTTTTCACGCTCACGAATAACGTGTTTATCGATGGACAGGACACGGACATACAATTTAGCGAGTGTTAACATTCGAACAATATATTGTACGTACTACACAATACAGCGTTATCTAAAAATAATTTATTTGAGAAAGATCTCAAATAACACAGTCATAGTCGACGAGAGTCACATCTTGACGATCGGACAGAATCCGAGATGACTTCGTTTTGGGGCACGTTTTGGAGAAAGCTTCCTTTTTCACAACAGCACCAAGGCCTTCGAACGCGACGGACCCGTTTTCCACCCCAAACCCGGACAACTATTTTTAGAGATGACTGAGGACTCTACGCGCGGGTTATCTCTGGGAGTGTTCGCAAAATCGCGTCGAGGGCCGTTCGACATCCTTCCCCTCCTTCGTTCCCCGCGAATGTCGAGCAGAAAAGCTTGAATGGCAGGCACTTACCAGCCCTATTTCTCACAGTGAAAGATAACACAAAAAAGGTACGCAGCACGCATAAAAAAATAAATAAAAATAAAGTGGACACTTTTAAGAGGGGCCAGAAAACGTCGAATGAAAAACTGCAAAAAACGCAGGTAGAGAATCGTTCTGAGCGGGTTTTCACAGTCCAAGGAGTGGCAGAAAATGTCTATCTGATAGAGGGAGCTAGAGTCGCACCAGCCGCATCGGCATCCGCAACATGGCGGTGGTCTAGGAGCGTTTTTTTGTTGGAAAGGTCTCGATCGGCTCAGTGGACAAGCTCCACATTAGCCGCGCTTCAGAAAGCCGGCCCCCTTCGTTCGCGCGAGCGTGGTGGCGATTTCGCCCAAACCAGCCCGATCCGGAACGCCAGGCAAGCTCTGGGCAAGCTCGGGACGCTTGCTTTTCATTGCGTTATATGGCGGTCGGCGGCATGTCAGCAAACCTTGCGCGTTCTTCTTTTTTTATAATGAACAAATCGCGAGCAGTGCAAAATATCAAGCAAGGCTGAGAATAGCCTGTAGTGATCACAGGAGCTCTGACTTTCTTGTTTGCTACTGCCACCTTCTCCGTCATTTCTCACTTTCGATTGGTGTCTCTCGCGTAAAAGATCATTCGCGCTGCCACAAAGAAGCGAGTAGTTGGGCGGTGAAGTTCTCACGGTGGACTTTTGCACCCTGCGCTCTCGCTGTCGCATCCTCAGGGCTCACAGTGAGGTAGCTGTTGACTGTTTCATATTGGCTTGAACATACATCGCGGAAGTGTCATAAGATAAAAAAAATGATCATCATAAATTTGTTTTGTGCACAGCCGCAAACGATAAGGAAAAAGAGTTAACGTAAAGCGAACTCAAATCAGCGCGGTCATACAAACACGTCAACACGCGCGTTGCTGTTTCAGAGGCACTGGAGCATGTGGCGTATATGCTACACATATGAACTAGTTTCTTCAACATAGACAGCGCCAGCGCCAGGCAAACTGTTGCCGCAAAACTGTAGCACATACACGCAAAAAAAAAAATAATAAAACGTGGTTTGAACATTGACCACGCGTTTGCACGTAAATCTCCAGTGCGATGCACACACGAGGTGCGCTGATCAGCTGATCAGATGACATTTGGCGATTCTTACAGTACGGCTCTAATCCCTGAAGTTACACGTTTCCGAAGTGGCTATACGCACATGCAAGGGACCGTATAGTTCCTGAATAAAGAGCCTGGCGTACAGTATGACATTGCTGGAGCGCCGACTGCGTGACGTTGAAGGCTTCAGGAAGCGAATGGCGGCGCAACGGCAGAGAATCTGAACGGGCTAACGCCATTTTGTTGCCGTGGAATGTGCTTTATAATTTGTATTGGTGGTCGTTACCTGTGAAAGAGGGTATCAAGGGTGCTCTAAGGAACCGAGTGCACGCGTACACACGTAACTACACGCGAGGAAATAACTCGGCGGTTTTCAACCTCACTCGGATATCGGCCTAGCACATAGGCCTCGACGTAGCCGAATGCGATAACAAAAACCAGCGCGGCTTCCTTGGAATGACGAAGACGACCTTTAAACGCTGATGTTCTTTCCGTGATGCGGCCGTGGAATATATGCAGCCCTTTATGCTTAGCGACCCCTGACACTAGCACAGGTCACCAGAAGAAGGGGAAGTTCACGATATTTCAGTACCGCGAACGAACAAAAAACACCGCTGCCCATGTGCCGGAAAACACGATAAGAGCAGCCATTTCTCCGAGCTTGCACGCCTTAAACGTCGATACGTCGAAGACTGCCAAAACCACAAAGGCCCGGCGGCTCGTGTAATTGAGCTCAAAGTCCCGGGAAACGTTGTCTCGACCCGGACATGATCTCTACTGGCAACAGTTTTGTTGATACGCCTTTGCGAACCCACACTGCAACGAGTCTGTCGCGCGGCGTATCCAGGGTGCCGAGGCGTCAAACTGAACGGGTCGGGCGCGCTGCGACGCGGCGCCGCTAACATGCGGCGAGTGCATGGCAGAGCGCCACTTCGTTCATCATGGAGCTTGGACGACCTAGCCGATCCCGGTAACGTCACTCAAGAACGAGACGGTCACCTCATCTCACGAATTTGGCCGTTGATAGATATGCGTTCTATTAGCGCAGCATGTGGTTGTTTATTTATCCTTCTCTCTCTCTCTTTTTCTTGTCTATCTTTATTACTGAAGGAAGTGACGGTACTTATTAGCAATAGTGTGAGTTAGAGTATAGAGTGCAGCTGTCAAGCCGCTTTGAACATCTGCATGCATTTTGATATCGCAATAAAAAGTTTAAAAATAGTATCTTTGAAAAGTAATCAATTACTTTCTGGTAATTTTTTAAATTACTTTCGCGATGCAGTAATTGAGTACTGCAATCAGTTACGTTTAAAGTCAATTACCTAATTGAGGCAACGTGACCTCCTACCCAATGTATCGCTGATTATGCTGACTGTAAAGTAGTTTGAATGGTTGATCGCGTATGCTCATGGGTGATGACGCGTGCAACGCATACAGGTAGGTATCCTTCTAGTGAGGGAGGTGAAACGTCCGATTAAATTCGCTAATCGGTCTTGCATTCAGCCTGGTGTCGCGAAGTTTAGGATACGTAAGCGTCATGAATAGTATCTTTTGACAGGGCAGACGCACTCAAACCGTTTGTTTGACGAGTGCATATGGTCTATTTTCATTTTTTTTTAATTTTAACTGCGTATAAAAATTAGATCGGTCTTTGAACAAAACTTGGTTCACTTCTAATACAACTTTAAGTATAAATAAAAAAGATTCCGCATAAATTACATGACCGCGTGCGCAGAAAAAAAGGTATTGAACATGGATTGGATTTATTGAGCGTCATAGAACGGTCCGTCAAACAGCTGCCGACATTAACTATCCTGATGTGCAGGAATGGTCGCCATTGAATCGAGATAGGCTCAAGGCGCCTCGAAGCAGCATAGATTTCGAGGCGAGGAAACACACTTACTCAGGATTCCATGGTAGAAATGTTCGTTACGTTCGTGTTTTCTTATTAAGAGCCATATCAGGTCGTCATGGACTCGCATGGCTGGCTTAAATGCAATCACCTCCCCTGGTCCTCTTTGTTGTCTGTGACTCCCCAGCTCCGGCAGTGCAGTTATCTTTTATCTCGGCACCAGCAACATGCGAACTATCGCTCGTTTCCCCTGACTGAAGCTCGCTAAGTCTCGCCACGTTGCTTTAACCACACTCCCGGAGGCGGGCTGATTGCCAGCTGCAGCAAGGGAACATCGCTTCTAACAGCTTTCGGCAAGTACGTGCCACGTTTGCGAGCCCGTTGCCTCCCAGCCAGAGAAGACACCGCGAGGTAACTCCACCCATCCGGAAATTTGCCGTCACAACACGTTTGTTTTTATGGGAGGCACGCGGTGTTCACGAGCTATCAGTCACAACAAACATGAGACGCGAAAACGCCCGCACAACACTTCGTCGTAATACACGTTTATTCAAGGTCCGCCGGTCTGGGAGCTGTTCGCATCGATCTCGCAATGGGTTTTTTTCCTCTGCACGGCGCACTTTTGCGGCCGTCTCGCGGTTTTCTGTGAAGGGAACGCGTTTGCTTTCGTGTTGCTTTTGAGCGTAAACACGCCGGTGGCTCGAGACACCAGCATGCTGGAAACGGCCTATGCTCCGGCGGTTTTCATGAGTGCAAAATCGTTGATAGTCGATTAACAGCCTGTGCTATCTTAGCGTGCGCCATGTTGCCACGCCGTATTGCAGCAAATTGAGTGATTTCTCCTGTATGACCTTTGACACCCGGTGGTGAGCTGTCAGTGACTTTGTCTCATACGCTTATCGGGAGGGTTGTTTTATGCTGCAGGGTGAGAAGTGCAGACTAAGTAAAGATTGACTAGGGAGTCACAAACGCCATGAACTTCATGCGAAGAACTGTATACGTTATACGAAATGGAAAAACTGTGGTTAAGTAAACAGTATTGACTGAATCGGCTAGATTAACCATATGACAGAGACCTAAAAAAAGCATCTCAGACTGCTTTGGCCAGGCGTGACCTCTGGTCTCAAAGCGTTTCTAGTCGCACTGCTCCTCACGTCACCGGAGCACGCTCTTCGGATGCAGACACGACGAGCAAAAAAGTGTCACGCGGACATCGCTCTGAACAAGTTGGAAGCTGGATGTTTTGCTGCAACGCGTATGCGCGTGGAACGTGTCTGTTTGTAGACCAATGTGCCCGTCGATCCGCAGCATGTGCCAGCAAACAGGCCTAAGATGCTGCCTGCAGAGGGTGCTTTGCACGATGCGTCGGGCAGTGTGACCCCGGCTTGAAACTCCCGCCGCCACTCACGTGAGGAAGAGGAAGATGATGGCCCCGCTGCCAAGCAGTCCGGCGAAGAAGAGCGGCAGGTAGGCCGCGGCCAGCGCCAGGTGATGCCTCGGCGGCGGCGGTCGGGAAGGCGAGCCAGTGCCGAGGCACCAGCGCCAACAGGTCCGCGTCCATGAGCCGGCCCAGTCGGCCCGAACGGCTGTTGCTGTCCCCGGCCTCCTCCCGCGACGCCACCGTGCGCGCACCCGCCAGACAGCAGCCCCTTCACCTTCGGGGCTCGCGCGCGCGCGGACGGGACGCCGGCGCGCGCCCAAGCGCGCTCGGGCGCTGGGACTCACCTGGTCGGACAGCTCGCACTGCTGTGCGCTCGAGTTCGCTCTCCCACGGCGGGGGGCGGACCGGGCGGAACCGCGAGAGCCGCCCCCTCTCCTTCGAGAAGGGGCGCGCGCCGACGGCCGGGGTTCGGACCCCCGCCGCCGCCTTGCCGCCCGGCTCGGGACCCCTCGGGGGCCCGCTGCTAATTAGGTAACCTCGAGGTCCCGTCTTTTTTGCCTTTTTTGTTTTTTTCTGGCCGCCGCCGGCGAAGCCAACCTGATGAGTGCCGGACATTGGAGACAGGGGCGAGGAGGGACAGCAGTCCGGTGTTGTCGGCGCGTGTCGGGGTGCCGCTGGCTGTTGTCGGCGGGGGTACCTTGTCGGTCTTGGGATGAAAGAAGGCGCCGTCCGGGTCGATAGCACGCATCTGTGAGATAGCGCCGATGTAGCACCATCTCGATAGCTCTTTTACTTTGTTCCCGCGTGTGGGAATACCGGGAGAACGGACGGATACAGGGTGTCGTTTTACAGGTTTATTGGCCGCACGTGGCCTTCGCAGATTGCAGGTCGCGAGGAAAAGTTACTTTAATGAAGCTGCGCGCGTTAATTACTAATGGCCATTAGTAAAGAAATGTCTTCGGTGTTGCGAAAGTAGGCATACGCAGAGGCGCGCGACGTGTTTCGGCTTGTTTTGGTATCCCTGGCACGGGCTCCTGCAATGGAGAGACTGGTTGCTAAGTGCACACAGAAGGCGCCCCATTTTCCTATCGTTTTTTTTTTTCCTATTCTGAATATTTATTTGTATTACATCTTCTCTCGAAGATTGCGTTGTATGTCTGACAAAACTGAGTACTTTCCAGCGTTGAGAAAAGCGCCGCCCGCCCGCCAAATTTAACGGAATTCATTGACTTTCGTTCCACGACACAATGCTCATACATTGCAAAAAAGACACCATTTCTCGCTCCAGACACCATTAAAACATTATCTGCGAACATGTCTCGAGCATGCTCCAAGCACGTTTGCTTCGTACATGGTTGGAGCATGTTTCACACGTCTCACATGTCACGTATGTCCAACATACAAGGAAGAACCCCGACTCAGACAGTGTATGCAGGCTGTTTCTTTATATCGTGTATTAGCGAAGCGACTGCGTCCTTACAGCCAAGTCACAGACACAGCACGGCTCTCTCACGGGTGGCGCCTCAGTCACTCTCATTGGCTAACATAAGCGATCACGTGACCATAACGACCACCAATGGCGTTCTCGTCGAAAGTCGTGTGCATGCGTCTCGGCCCATAAACGATTGCACCGAGATTCACCGACCCAAAGGTGCATTCTACGTTTGACGATTCTGTCAAATGTTGCCAAACAGTACAGCCTTTTTTCTCTCTTTTTGGCGTTTGACCGTTTATAGACTTTTTCTGTCTCAAGCCGGGCGTCGCCTTTGCTTGCCACCGGAGGGCGACCTGTGCAGTGCCCCCCCGTTATCCCACGATCGATGAAGCACCTACGCTGATTTCTGTGCGAGATGAAAACGAATGCTGTTTTCAAGTTGTTCGGACGGCTGCTCTCAATTTTAAAAAAGTGTGAGAAAAAATAAAAATAAAAAATAAAGAAAGCGATTGCAGAAATCGTTGGAGGAAATCGGGAAGGAGAAATGGAAATCGACGAAGCTGCCGCACGCGCCTTGGCGGGAGTCGTTCAGAGAAACGACGCACCGCCCATCATTGTCAATATTGTCGCGGTCTCTCCTCTTGCGCTGACATGTTTTCTGGACATTCAAAATTGCCGTAATTAGCTTTCATACGGGGTTAAACAAAATGTATATAAACATTGCCAGAGCTTTGACGACACCTTCCCGGACCCGGAAACGATTAAGCCTGATGTTGTTGTAGCACTAATTAACCGTACGAAAAGGGAAATAGCCGTGCGTAAATATTATCCACCTATAAGCAACACCACCGATATATCAATAAATAAATCAGCATTTATTAAGCTTGCAGATAAATGGTGATGTTCAGTACCAAGCTTCATGGACTGATACATTGTATGTGTCAGTTCTGGAAGGAATCACGTACCATAAATTAGGTTTTCTTCTTAGTTCGATACCCATCAGTAAAAGTAATACATGATGTGCACATCGTTGTTTTTATATGATCTTTTTTTTATTTGCAGCAAGCGAAGAGTCGGTAATTGATTATTTCGAGACGTGAGTGGACGAATTCTTCAAATGTAATAATGCCAATGTCTCGTGGAACGAATAAAAAAATACTAGCTTACTGCGAGGACAAATTTATGTCAACAAAAAGACAACATCCGTGGATATCTCGAGAGGTTATACATTTAAAACGTAGCTCCAGCGTAAAACACTCGAAAACAAAACAGAGCATCGAGGTAGTGTAGCTATCGAATCAGTTAAAAGATTATAATCAAGCAATCAATCAATCAATAAATGCTATTGAAGTGTCCAGGAACAACCGATT
>JAZHYW010021739.1:0-20641 GCA_037355805.1 Ixodes ricinus
AAGAGAGCTGCTTTTAGAGCAGCTCTCTTTTCAGACTTGTCATGTCGTGAGGGCCATAGTCATGAATTGTCACACCAAAATGTACTTTTTTCATTTATTCCCAAAACAAGCAATGAAGGCAACTACCTGCCCACATCAATAGCCACCATAACAGATCCACTTAATTTTAAATCTGCCATTCAGACATATTTTTCTCATATTTATCCGCTTTTGTTTCTGTTATGTTGTTGTTCTGCATATCTGTCGTTGTTATTGTTTTATTTTTGATTACCACTCACTTTTGTAACGCCTCCGGCAACTGAAGATATTGAACAAAAGGTAAGGGCGATGAGATGTGAAAATAAATAAATAACTGAGATAGATAAAACACAAACTCATGACTGTCCGTCCCTTTGTCCCAGTCCGTTTTTCTCTCGAAATGTTGAAGATATCGACATAATACATGGATAAATGAATAAGTAAGAGTAAAACTGCCCCCCCCCACTAAAGTTGTGACAATTGGAAAGAGAATCAGAAACATTAGTGAAGAAGATGTAAAAGCGAAACGAGAAAAATACAAAAATTCTGTGCTTTAACAAAAAAAAAAAAAGAGATTACGAGTTTAAAAGCTTTAGCATCATGTCGATGTGTGAAGCAGTCTGGTAAGATCAGGGTTAAGAATTCAACTTCTGTCTTCTCACTGTGTGTGATGTAGCAGAAATATTGTTGCAGACCGCACCCATAGCAAATGACTCTTTGATTTCCCTCCCAAATCTACTCTCGTGCCCTCGTAGCATTCTGGTATTCCGAAAGCAAGGTGTGCAGTCATCCCACGTGCGGCCATGAACAACGGGTGAGAGGACTCACTCTTTGAAGCCTCCAGGAAACCCCCGAGCCTTCAGGTAAAAACGACGCACACACACTAAGAAATAAGAATTATGGCGCAGGCTACCTGGTGAATATTCATGCTTAAAAACAACCCGAGACAGGGACACTCACTAAATGGTATCTTTTACCTTTTAGGGCGCGTGTCGTTTTTACCCGCAGTCTCGGGTTTTTCTGTCATACAGAATTCTGGTATTTTCTTCTCGTTTCCCTTCCGCATTTTCCTTTCTTTCATCGTTTTTATTCCTCTCCTTCTAAGGTTGTTGACGCCTTTTGGAGGGCGGTTCTTTTTCATTCATGTTCGTTACTAGTTAAAGATGCCGTCTTCTGCGCTCCGTCCCATGGGCCATTTTTTTCTTCTCGTGCGTATGTGTGCATTCGGAACCTTGATGCAGAGAATCTTCCCTAATCATCCCTCGTACGAGGTATGTCACGTGATTACGTTAATGTTTACTGGGTTGATGATGGAGCGGAAGGATTAGGTATCACTGCTTTTCTTGGGCTGTTTTACAGCATATATTGCCATAAAAACCTATTTCTCCATGCGAACAAAAATTATTTAGCCACGTAGATACCCCAGCCGGTTAAATGCCAGGCTTACAAAAGTTGCTGTTAGTGTATTTCCAACACTGTCGGCAGTTTCGGGGCGATTTCAGATATCCACCGAGTAATGTGAGATGGCCGTAGTAATGGACGCGCGGTGACGTCACTAATAACGCGGCAGGAGCAGGCATTCCTCTTGGATGACGAGGTCGAGAGTTGATCGGTTCCATCGAGGACGTCGCCCTGACACGACTAATCGACCTCGGGGCCATCCAATAGCACCTACGAGACAAGGCCTGCTCGTGACGTCATCGGTAATGGATCCCCGTTCTGCCCGAAGACACGCTGAAGCTCGACGATATCGAGACGCCGCAAAGCGGCAGACGCGTCCGTCTTGTCGTCGCCGCGTGATAGCGTCGCGCTGGTTGTGAGAACGCCCCAAGACGCGGTGGCGGCGTCGCTGACGCGGGCTTAGGCGGCTTCGCGTGAATCCTCTAGTGATGACGTTTGGAGGGGAAGGCTCAGGCCTTGTGTTCTAGGTGCTTTTGCCGTGACACGGGTACTCGTCGTCGGAGGCCGTTACGAGGCACTCATCGCCGGGGATCGTGGCGATACCCAAACAAAACAGGTTGGATGACGCATGCCTGCGCCGAACGAGCTACGCATCATCCGCCAATCCTTAATCTCGGCATCGACTGCAGATTTCGAGAAATCCGAACCGGCCGCCTAATCCTCGAAACACGCGCGAAGAGGATACGCATGTCACCGAGGTCATCGGCCTAGATTTTGTTTTTGTCGCAATTTTGTCTAGACAGGTTGCAAAAACGCTGACTGAAGCAAACTCGAGGAATTGTTCACATATTTCGGTCAGCTGCGTTCGGAGCAACCCAATACCACACCAATGAACGCAACGCCGGTACAACCGCCACTCGTAATTGCTTCACAAAGCTACTCTCTGCATTGCTTAGAAGGTTGTTTACGGCGAACACATCTCCTGGCAACTTTGTCGTTTCTGTCGCTCCTAACGCAAGCAGCAGAACTGTCTCAACCAGACTTTACAGTATGGCATTTGTACCGTGAGTCCTAGATATTGGTATCCTATGCGGTAGATAGACTCAATCGTCATTATAATTGCGCCTGGCTATGCTGCAGGATATGTAATTCACTACACCAGACGTGGACTACCTATGTGCTAACAGAAAGTCGATAGTACAGACTTTATATCAGATCTATATCCTATTCACAGACACTCTATATTAGATAGTCTACCTATGGAAACTATTCTATATCATATGTGCGCTGCTGTTCTTACCTGCGTTCGTGTGGGCCAATCCATAGCGAAGCGAAGATACTATGCCTATGGTCTAGGTAAAGCATCCTCTACCTAGAATACATAGTCCGACTGCACCAAATAATACACAAGTCTATATTATGGGTCTACACATGGCATTAGGCCAGGCTATATCATAGAATACACGGAGTGTTCATGATACAGTGACTCTATCGTAGAGTGTACACCAGAGATAGACTATCACCTGTGTAAAGCTCCAACAAGTGGCTGACCATATTTCTTGACCGAACAATGAATTTATAAGCGAGCTCGTGGAGACCTAAGAATTCGTGCTTTGAAAATTCGAGACTCGCGGCTTAGTTCACATTAAACGAACAAGGGAGAAACTCTAGTCGTAGACACTCCGAATCTACCCTGTTAATTTTACGCTCCAAAATCGCCAACGGACGACAAACCAACATAGTTGCAAAGAAGTCGCACCGCTTAAACATTGCTCGGACCATCAGAGAGATGTTTCCGCAATGTCGGGGAGCATGGCTATTTGTCATTGTTCATCGTAGAAGCCGGACGAAAGGAGAACAGCGACAATGTGGAAACGAAGCTCGTTTCCACATTTGATACTTTCATATCCTAGTTTCACGGTCACCCTTAAGTGCAGTTACGCTCACGCCACAGAAGGTTGTCCGAGAGTATAGTGCAGTAACTGTGGTTAAGCGTTACTGAAGTCAAGGGTGACTTAACGGCCTTTAAGGGCGCCCGTGTAATAATGTATGCATTTGGTCGAGTAGGTAGATTGTCAAACAAAAAGCGAAAGAGCGCAAAAGACACAGGGACAAGTGTAAGAATACGAGTGGAAGAATGCAAGTGGAACAGCGCTGTATGCTTGTCCTTCTTCCACTTGTCCCTGTGTATTTTAAGCTGTTTCGCTTTTTATCTGCGCCCGTGCAACTAGGGTATTAGTAGGCCGTATAGGCTAGAACCTCGCGTTGCTTGCGGGAGCTCTTGCCGTCACTTGTAAGCATGAATTGAGCATGCGCACGCTGGGTCCCCAACCTGCTACGTATGGTCTACCAAAACTGTGTCTGGCTCGTGCCACTGTCCCAAGCGCAACACGTTGCGCTATTTTTAAATTGGGAAGTCATAAGTGGGTGACAAACGGCACGACAGAACCTTGCGTTATCAGTTCGCGCTGGATGGTAGACCGGTCGCTGACGTTGGGATGATAAGGTGATGGATGATGACGCCGCGTAAGAAACCCTAATGTATGTCAGGACGTCTTTGGCTCGAGAAAGTTGGACCCGTTCCTGGAGGATCCTGGCGCGCGATGCCCTCACGCTCCGACGGCAGGGAACGAATGCATGCATGTAAATGGGTGAATGTATAAATGGACGGGGCAGACCGCTCGGGCGTTGCGGGGAGAGGGAAAGGTTTCGACCTCGTTCGAATCTCAGGGGAGGGAAAGGGGAGGTAATAAAGGGGAGGGGAAGCGAACTGAAAGGCCTAGAAAATCTCACCCGACAACTTGCAGGCAAGTATTGGAGGGGACAGCGTAGATATTTTATGAATTGCGTGCCGAATTTCACTTCTCAAAGATCCATTGACCTCAGTCCGGATTGCTCGGTGCAATAGTACCTGAGTTTAAATTAAATTACAAAAAAAGAAAAAAAAAGAATGAAAGAGCAACTTTGACAGCAGGTTCGTCGCCAACTCTGATCGGTACAGGTTGGTTGGTCTCGATTTGTTTTGTTGCTCTCCTTTTAACGTTGCCACTAATGTTGGTATTTTTATTTTAGATTTCATTGAGTTTTCTAAACAATTTGTCACTCCGATATTATTTAATTGTCCCGAGTTATGTGCGTTTGCGGAAAGGTCCTAGCGAAAGCCCATCCAAGGCCTGTGGAAACGAAAAAGATACCGATCGTGTTGCAACTTCAACACGAATTCCGGAAGTGCTAGGATGCCATATCTGTATCTTTATATAGACTTTTAGTGTACGGTTCCGATACCTCCGATAACGATACTCGATAACACTACGATACATGTGCAAAGGCATCAGCGGAGTGTCGGGTGCCACTATTGTAGTTATCGGAATCATCTACTAAAGCTCCCCACCGAGTTTTGTTTCAACTTTGGATTTTTAACGATTTTTCCGTACGCATTCGGGACGCCTCAAACTTCGATTTGATTCTGGTGACGGCTCTGAATATGTAATTTATTACGCATTGCTCTAGTCCCGTCTGGGACTTTTATTTCGAATGACATTGGAAATCATTAAATCCTAGTAATAAATGTGATCCTTACATCTGTTACACTTGGGTTAGGTATCTCGCAGATGTAATTATTTTTGAAAAAGACAGTGAGTGCGCAGGCGAGTTGGTGGAAGTTTATCATGATGTAGAATACCCGAGACTGTTGTAAAAGCTGGAAAACTTGGTCCAAGACCAAGCTTCCCAGCTTTTACCACAGTCTCGGGTATGCTGCATCAAATTGGGACGTTCTTTTTTCCTGTCTTTTTCTTCGACCAAGTTTCCCAGCTTTTACCGCAGTCTTGGGTATTCTACGTCGTAATTATTTTATTCTATTAGGTTTAAAAATAGATTTCCGATTGTTCCGACCCAGAGTTGAAATCTTGGCTAGGTTCTGCCGACTACCTTCTGGTCGTTATTGTTACGAGAGTAACGTTAGAGATTAAGAGGAAACACCCTATTCACAATGAAGGTCACACTCAAATAGGTCACACTCAACTGCCATGCTGAGTGTCATCTTCGTACTTGCGTATACGGATATGACACTATGATGTTTGACTCAGACCTTCATTTCAGGCTGGATTGTCCTAACGGTAATCAATATATTGTCACGGATGGAAAATGATGAACGAATGACAAACTGAAAATATATGTTCGATATGGCGAAGTCGGTGCCTACAAGCTTAAATGTAAAGTTACCAGCATTTTGCGCTTGCGACGGAAGAGCGACTGTCCTGAAGTTGCCAGCCTCAGCTCTTTTTTATAGAGACTACGTAGTTTATAATAGGTGACAGATTGAAAGTTCAGGAGAAGATCCTCCCACCTCTTTCCACTTTAGCGGAGCGAGCGCTGGACAGGAAGTGGCCTCCTCTCTGGCGTTCGTTCTGCAAAGCAGGAAAGAAGTGGGAGAAGATGCCCCTGAACCGTAGCCTCCTATATACTGACAAGGCCTGGCAGATCGCCACGAGAAGCTGCCGCCGAAAGGGAAAAAATGGAGCGGCAGACAACGGATGAGAGGAGAGCCACGTGACTGGCGCCCCGCTGCGGCGAAACGCCGAAACACACTTCTCCCGAGCGAACAAGTGTGTTTCAGGTCCTCGCCGCTGCAAAGGCTGTGCGCTGACGTCCAGGTTCCCCGAGAAATGGCTCTTTGATGCTCTATGCTACCAGATACTCGCGCTCCAAATCTGCGACCGGGCAGTCTATGGCTCCGTCGTCGAACTGCCAGGCTTTGTGAATATAGAGGAGGCTATGCCTTAAATCTTAACCTGTCACCGACTATAGAACTTTTTACACAGACACATTCGATAAGTTAAAAGTTTCTACTAGAAGTTCTAACGCCGCATTTACGCTGGCGGCCGAACAGCGTTCGCCAAGCGTTTGCGAACGCGGTTGCTTAACGATCCATTACAATTTCACGCGCGTCTAGTAATATAAACGCGAAAATCCGCTTCGCGGTTGGGATTTTAACGCGAGTGTGAATGCACCTGAAAGGAGTCACAGCAGGTAAAATGAAGAACTTGGCTGGTGATGTTCGAATCCTGTGCCTTCACGTGGGAGCCGCGCACGATGCCTACTCGGCCATGCACGCGGCGATAAAATTCTTCTCCTATTGTCTTGACCGTTGATACTAGGGATAGTGTTAACCTCAAGCTCTCTACAATAGTGATTATTATCGAGAGAGTATGAACTAGTATTTTCCACGTATGAGCGGGATTGAAGGTATGCGGAGTGCAAGTTCGGCTGATCCTTGCACACGGGTTGCGATGACGTCATAACGCCCAGCTCTGATTGGCTGATTGAAAAAAAATAGTGGGTAGACCTCGAAGCATCTAGCATTGAGGCCTACCCACTATCTTCTCAATCAAAACCAATTAGAGCTCGGCGTCGTCCTGATGTCACCGCGAGAAGCAGACGACTTGCTGTCCGCATTGTTGAGGGAAATATCATGCCGAACCAGTAGCCTCATTGCAATCTCGACTGTCGTCTTAATTAATCGAGAGGTACGTGCTCGCTTCCAGAAATGAATGACAAAAAAATCGAACCCTCGATTATCCATAACAATTACCTTCGCACAGATTTCGGCGCTGTCTTCATCGCCATCATACCGCGGACGGCAATTCGGGCGAGTTACGACATCCTACATTGCGCCTCCTTAATTGCGCGACCAATCGCACGGTGGCGGTAGTATTCACCCAGATTCTCTACCTCCGTTAATCGAGCATCGACCTTTCCTCCGTGCAATCCACGCAATCTCTAACGGCATTGTTGCCTCCCTGTTACGTGATTATCGCTGTAACGTAGTCAACGTCAAGGGGTCGTGCTACAACGAGACTCGGCGGTCATGTAGAAACGTGAGAAAGGCATTTCTTTTTCGCATTTTTATGGTCCTTAGAGAAGATTGCGTGAACAGATATCACGCGGTGGTTGTAGTGAGCATAATATGCGTAGGGGCATGCACGGTTACTGTGGTTCTTGTAGTTAGCCTTAAAGCTGGGGTCACACAACATACAAAGCATGCTTTGTTCGCTACAGACACCAAGGCAGAATTGTCCGCGGTGTGAAGCATATTCGAAGGGTATTTGCTTCGGACGAATGTATGCTCCAAACTTGACTGCAGTCAATCTTTGTATGACCCATATGACGGGACCATCGTACGAGGAAGGCTTCAGACAGTGTTGCAGATCGTCGTTTGTGCGATGCATTAGTAGCGTAAAGCCAGCTTCGATGTTCGCGTGTCTCGCAGGACTTCCAGCGATCCATAGATTGCTTCGGTGTGAGCGCTCGCAATACTTGTTGTTTTGTACAATCGCCTTTCCAGAAAAATGTGCGTGCTAGAAAAAATATCTATCAATAAAAAACACTCGTCGTATATTCGCCGAAAAAGGTGACACACCGATGGATGCTGAGCACGGGACTTACACAGGGTGCACAGGATGATAGGTTGCGCCACCTGGAGTAAGCTACCATCTTGTGTCTCAGGTGCAACTAGTTTTCCAGTGTTTCGGGCAATTCCGCTACATGTAGCCGTACGTAAGCCCGGTGAATTTATTTGGGTGCTTAAGTCCCTTAAATCTAGCGAATCAACGTACCTTTAATTGTTATAATTTCGCACACGTGCACTGGGGTGCAACCGGCGAATTTCACGCTAAAAAGACCGGGCTACGTGACGAACCGATGTTTTTTTAACCCTGTGGAGAGCGGGGAAACAGAAGGACAGGACCTGTCCCGTCTTTCTGTTTTCTAAGCATAACGTTTCTAAGCATAACGTTTCTAAAGCATAACGTAACGGACGCCGTAAGTATGACTTTTGCTTCACTTGTGCTCGGCTTGTTCCTCCGTTGGCAGCAGTATTTCTCGAAGAAAGGCTCAAGGGTCACGTGGAGTGTTCATCCAATCAGGGTTCGAGCTCAAAAAATTTTCATAAAGTAACCTGACGCAAACTGTCACGTACACGTACCGGGCGAATAGAGACAAAAAGTAGTGACGTCACAGAGATCGACAACGCCCTTCAAAAACGTAAGCGAAACACCGTTTTGTTGTATGCGTGTGTGTGTGTGTTTTTTGTGGCGTTTTCGTTTGTTTTTTGTTGATATAGGGCGCACAACTCAAGGTTAAGTAACGCCTCGCGGAGCTATGTATCGAGTTCTGCAAGTAAATTGCTAATTAAATCGTTAGAGACTGTCGCACAGCCGTCCGCGCTTCCACGTCCTACTCGTACGGATGGTATCTTTAAGCTGCCGACCTCCCCGTTTTGCAGCGGCATGCGAACGTTGAGATCTCCGACCTTGGTTCTCGAACGTTTCGGAATATATCGCGAAGATGTTTCTTTTCTCTTTACTAGACTCATTTCATGCATCTCGAAGCATCTGACGGCATAATCTCTCATTAATCCGTCTTATTCTAGAGGGATGGCGCATGCTGCTAAGCAGATCGAAGGTCATTTGTGGATTGATCGCACTATCGTTCGCGAGAGTCTGCTCAGAAGTAAATAACTTCGCAGTTGAGAAGCCGCATATTTGTGCCGGCGTCGGTAGAGGATTTCTCGAATACCTCGTTTGTGTAAGGTTTCGATGACCATCTGTCGATTCGTCAAATAAAGTCTGCGCACGTAAAGAAATCTGTAGCGCAGAAAGAACATAAAAGTGGGTTGAAGTGGTAGGAGGAGCTTAGAAAAGGAACCTGTTTGAAGCCTCAGGCTGGAAGACAACGCTTTACAACTTCTTTAGAATTGGTTACGTTTTTGACTAAACGTGGGATGGCACTCTGAGAATTATAGGACGTTTCTTTTTAAACGCCAAGATACAACTGGTGTTGTGTCAGTTCACCCGCGTTAGAGCCATTCTTCATTTAAGCAGATGCGGTACAGGCCAGGGGTGGCCAAGCTGCGGCTCACGAGCCGCATGCGGCCCCTTACAAAAAAGTGAACTGAGTTTCAATTGAAAGTGTAAATGACTCACTCAACAGACCGCATTCAGTCTCAATTGAAACTCAATTGACTTTTTCTAATGAGTCCCTATTGAACCGTACCAGGGTATTGGCCACTGAGTCTTAATTGAATTTTTACCAATTGCACTTCAATTGAATTTTGGCAATAGTGTTTTAATAGAACCTTTGCTATTGAGTTTCAATAAAAAATATTGCAATTGAGTTTCAATTGAATTTTTGCAACGTGTTTCAATAAAATTTATTGCAACTGCGTTTAAAAAAATTGCAACTGTTTAAGAAATTTTTTGTATACTTCCTAAAGCATGCAACATGAAGGAAAGAAAGCGCATGGAGGAAACGAACACAAACATCATAACTAAGCACTCACAACCCACTAATCAGTACTCCCCTTGACTACCCCACCGCCTTATATACCCTACAAAAGAAAGGTATTGATTTGGCCGGTGACCACCTCAGCATTTATTAAGGTTCCCAGTTTGCTATTTCCTCCTAGGAAGTCTCATAAATGATAAACAGTGTTTCGAAGTCATTGAACTCTATCCCTTAGTAGAAAAACATTGGTACAAGCAATACTCGTTTGGTGCAGTAATCCACAAACGACCAAAAAACAACAAACTCAATTGCATTCCTAATGAGTAAATTCAATAGAATCGGTATTGAGTTTCTTATGAACAAACTCATTAGACATTGAGTATATATTGAGTTTCAATTGACTCTATAGGAACACAATAGAAAGGCAATTGAAACTCATTGATAATTTTGTAAGGGGCTCTTAGCGTGTTAAAGTGCGGCTCGCGGCACCCTCCCCTACCTTACCCCCCCCCCCCCCTAACCCACTCATCCGCCTCGCTCCCGGTCACACGAGCACTTCCCCAAAAGAGAAATGTAACTCGTTTTAAATCGAAAGACAGGTTGCGGTTTGGTAGTCTTGTGCTACTACTACCATGAAAAGTAGTTCGAGTTTCGTTTACTAATCTGGACAAAAATTTTACCCCCCCCCCCACCAATCGCGCCTCTTGACAATTTCGTGGTTTTGTTTGCGGCTCTTAGACCGGGTCATCCTGGCCACCACTGGTACAAACAAATCGTTCCGCAAATAAAAAAAAAAAATACCAGTGGGCACTTGCATAATTGCTACGTAGTAATTATTAGCAATTCAAAGGTGCGCGCTTCGTTATACAACGAAGCGTGCATCTTCCACTTTGAACAAAAAAGGAAAATTCACTGTATGTTTATATACAAGAAGGTTTTGAAAGTGAACACCTCCTAAGACCTGCCAGCTGCTTGGGGCGGAATAAAACATGAATTAATTGACTGAAGGACACTGACTCCCCCCCCCCCCCTCCCTCCCGTAACAAACACAAAAAACATTGTGCAAAACGTTTCACTAAGAGTCGAACGCAGTGCTCGTGTTAAATTCTGTGGTATGTGACATAAGAAACCTAACTTACAGCTTTCTAGGAGGACCCATTCCCAACCTCCCTCAGACCGATAAAAACAAAAAAAGAAAACAACAAAACTCGGTTTTTGAGACAGATTTATATTCATCGATTCTTAAGAGCACGTGGGACGTGTTTTTTAAGGATTTCGTAATTCAGAAATTCCTTTTCAGTGTACCCTTAAGCCTTAGTAAAAGATAATTGGTCAGACTTGATCGAAGAGCAGCACAGAGACACGGAGGACTTCTTTCTGGAGCGCAGCTCTTAGGCGCCCGCTTCCGGCTTGAGCGGCGTCGGCATCGGCGCAGCCGCTCGGTGCATCATGGGAAATGTCACATGATGCACCGAGCGGGGAGGAAGGAGGGAGTAGGGAGGGAGGGGGAGAGGAGGAGGGAAGCAACATTCGATGCATGCTTATTTCATGTATGCTTGGAACATGCCCGCAGAACGTATGACCAATGGAAGATAAAGGAGCACATCAGGCAGTGGTCTGCGGACTGTACGAGGTATCAGCAGTCCGACCGAGGCTTCAGGCTTTAGGGACGTTAAAAACCTTCAGGTGGAAGCTGGCTGCGGGGGTCCGGAGTGTTGTCCAGGGCTGTCTGTTCCAGTGACGTCATTGTGACGTGGTGCATGCAGCTATATAATGTCGCGGGTGGCCGTTGGTTGCGGGGTATTTTTTAGCCGTTCACGCAATTCGTGCAAACGTGCGGGCGAGCTGGACAGAATAAACGAGAATAATTTCCGGAGATGGAGAACAGGGGGAGCAAAGGACAAACGCTAATCTCCAAACACAACTAAATGACTAGTGCGCGCTGAAAAAAAAAAAAAATCCGCCTGGTCCTGGTATGGAACCAGGGACCTCTCCATTTCCAGTGGAACGCTCTACCAACTGAGCTAACCAGGAGTTAGACGTCAGTAGAGCAAACGGATTTTATCAGCCGCCACCAGCGTAACACCAACAAGGGTGAACGGCGTTCATTTTAAGCTTTGCATTAATTGCAGTAACATCATAACCTTAAAATTCGGGCCGTTCACCCTTGCTGGTGTTTGACTGGTAGCGACTGATAAAACACGTTGGCTCTACCAATGTCTAACTCAAAACTAGCTAAAAAAATACTTTTTGTTAGTTTAGTTGGTAGTGCGCTCCACTGGAAATGGAAAGGTTCCTGGTTTGATACCAGGACCAGGCGGATTTTTTCAGTCGCGCCCCAGTCACTTAGCTGTGTATGGAGATTTGAGTTTGTGCTTTTACCCCTTGTTCTACCTCTCCAGGGATTCTTATCGTTTACTTTTAGCTGATTTTAATTTACAACTTACTACGCTTCACGCTTCTTTTGTACCAGCCTCTTATTTCAGACTCGTGTTTCACCCCCGGTGAGCCTGGCTGAAGCTAATTATCCCTTGCCTTGAGATTATACGGCCTTTGTCAGGTTTCGAAATAGGGGATTTGTCAATCGGAGTCGACGCGCCGCTTAACACGTGCCCGTTGAAGAAAAAACAATATATATATCGAGAGGAAGGATAAATGTAACTTAATGTATAACTAAATAAATAAACAATATCCTTTTTTTTCCCGTAAAGCAATACAGTGTTGACAGAGACAATGTCTAAAAATCTGTTGAAAACAGCTTGACTGGTCTCAAGCGCCCCAGATAAAGCGGCATAAAATCTTAATAAATAAAAAATAGATATCAACATGTAACTAAGATAATAATGAATACATTTACGTAACATAAAAATATGCTCTATACAAAAAGCACTCACAGAATTTGAAAATAACACTGGCGAATAAACGGCACTACACAAAAAATCACCAACTTAAATATATTTAGAATTTAAAAAGTAACTACAAACCAAATAAAGAAATGCCTTCTAATTCCGGAAACTACGTAGAAAAAAAAAGTCATATGTTGCGAGCATTTCTTAGCCACTGAGAGTTGGTTAAAAAATAAACAGAATCATACCCTTTTAATGCAGCTTACACACACAAAAAAATTGTGCCCGTGTTTTTTAGTGCACCATCTAACGGGATAACTGTATGCAAATTACCGGGCGCGAAGGTAGACAGGAAACCATTACCTGAGGTCACGTGATACCAACGCCCCTCGGCAAAGTTTGACGGCGGCATTGTCTTTTCCGCAACAGCGGCGAACGACGAGCATCATTACTCTATTACACGCAATTATACATCACAGAAAATGAAACCAAGTGCCACTTCCTGGTGCAGTTCACCAGCCAAAAAGCCGAAAACCGAGCAAACGAAAGGCTAGAGCGCTAGAACAAAGGGAGATTTAGCTGCGCAACCGGTATCCCGTTGTTAGCTCTGAGCCTCAAAAAGCCCATGTGACTTCGAATACACGAGTTTAGTGTTTTGTGATTGGTGGGAGGAGATTCTAGTTGTGCAGTGGTGCTGCCACTGTTCAATGTCCCCGGATCGGTCTGGTTTCGCCACGAAGGAACTTTCACCGTATAATGACGCTAACTTCACGTCCGCGTCGGCACTAGCAGGCTATCTCTTCCTCTCGACCTCCGATAGAATATGAGTCAGCACATTTGACTCCTATTCTAGTGGTTGCCGATCACGGCACGCTAAGCCTAATTATGGAGGATACGACCCTTCTAAATCGTGAATGCGGCCCTCCGAAGACTCCCTACGTCGCCGATAGGTTAAGAAAGGCTGTGTGTGTGGCCTGTTTTGATCCTACTTGTTGCGCTGGGATTCGTTCTTCGGTAGTTTGATCAATTCATGCCGGATGGACTGCGCATCTCCTGTCTTATACTATAGCCTCGTTCGAGTAACCTGCACCTCCTGCCCCGGTGCAGAAAGGTGTAGGGCAGCGTACTTCCGGTCGTATGTCAATACACATACCGGAAGTACACTACCCTCCACTTTTCTGCTCCGGTGCAAGAGGTGCAAGTAGATCGAACGTAGCTATTGTTGCTCGCGTAGCCATCAATCTTTGCAAGAGGTACTGCGTGCCTTTTCGAAACGCGGTCTGCAGCCCAGCAGACAAAGATGGTAGTACGCAGAAGGCGAATATGCGGAGCGCAAGTTTGTCTGCTTCTTGCACAGGGGTTGCGAGGATGTCAGAAGGCCGAGCTCTGATTGGCTGATTGAACAAAAAATAGTGGGTAGACCTCAAGGCATGTAGCATTGAGGTCGTACCTCTCAATCAAAGCCAATCAGAACTCGGCGTCGTTCTGGCGTCAATGCAACTCCTGCGCAAAAAGCAGACGACACTCTGCTCTCCGCATTGGAGGTGTTATCAGGTATGGTCCCTGCACTCCAAGAAATCTGGAGCGTCTGCTCTGCCGCAAGGCACTTGGGAGAGTGGAGGATAACGGGGCCATGTTTTAAACCCCCAAAAAACGGTCAGCATTGTGGCACTGAGCACGGGGAAACGCCTGGCTCAGTGGCATAGCGCAAACATTAGTTTTAGACATGTTCTGAGCCCATTAATCGGCCGAGGTCTCTCTGCAGATTGTAGCGCTCTCCCTTTTTCGGGATAGCAGATGCTCTGGATTACTTGTAGTGACTTAGAGTCGCCGCAAAAGCGGTTGGAGATTTCCGACGACTGAAGCCGTTTGGAGCCAGGCAACGATGCTATTGTGTTCGATACAGACTCGAATCCCGCCATCGCAAACACAAATTAAATAAGCCTGCAGATCCTCTTAGCGCAGGATGCACGGCGCTTTGACCTGACATCTCCACCGGAGAAACCGACAGCAGTCACGTTCTGTTGACACTTCTGCGTCGCCTCCTGTCTTCCGAATTCACGCAACACCCACCTCAACTTCCGAACTCACGCAACACGCACACACACACGTGACCCAACAAACCCTGAATTAATAAAGGGAACAAAAGATCCCGCTTGAAAGGGCAAATGATGACGCGTGTGACACCACTGCAATCGCCTCGACAATGCCATCTGCCGTCACTTAAGAAGCGGGCGTTTCATTTAAAAGTGACGTAACTGCAAATATACGGCGTCACGCTTGGCTGCCGGTATCCACTCATCAAGCAACACCACATAGAAGGCAAGGCCTCCTCCCCCCCCCCCCCTCCTCGAACGTCATCACTAGTGGATCCACGCAGTACCGCCTAGCGTGCATCAGCGTGCTTGCCGCTTGGGTCGGGAATTGTGAATCCACTACCGATGACGTCATGCACAGGCCTTGTCTTCTAGCTTGTATTGCATCAAGTCAGAAGCTGTCCCGGCCGTATAGTGCAATCCCGGACTCCGCGACAAAGGGGGAAGGCTCTTCGTCATGCACGGATAGAGAGAGATCGCGCGCCGAGAGCGTGATGAGGGCAATACAAAACAGCGTGGAGGGACGCATTAGCCGCACGAGGCGGCATCAGTGGCAGCAGACGGCATGCAGCGCGTATACATAATGGCCGCAGTTTCGGATTCAAGGCTATCGTCGTCATCAACATCGACTCGCAGCGCGCGTGCGAGCACTCTCGTGCCTCTCATCTTTATGCTGTTTCGAGCGTTGGGCTCAACGCGTAATATCGTCGGGTGAAGGATACATCGTGCTTCGCTTTATCTTTTGCCTCCGGAGTTGTCACAGCTTTGCCGTCGTTGTGAAACGTTATCGGGGTTAGCGACCGAATTCCATTAAATTGTGTCTGGACCGCTATTTTTTTTTTTTATCTCTCTTCGAGTTTGCGCCACCGCCTGGACATTGAAGACATGATCAAACAGCGTTATTACGATGTCGCGCGTCGCGCGTGATGAGACGGCAAGGCCGCCATTTTAGTTATTTGCTTGATTCCGAATTGACGTCCGCGCCATAAATGGGTCAGCCGGCAAGGTCTGCCATTAAACGACTCCGTGGCCCCGTCGTGTTGTTACGTGAAATTCGTCTACTCTGGATTCTAGTCCGCTAAAATTGCTGAAAGGATCCTTTGCTCGCTTTCTCGTCGAAGGACCGCACATAGCTAACACGTATACCGACGCCGACCGTTGGTTTCCATTTTGTTAATCGTTTCAAACGAAGAGCGAGGGCGATTGGTGTTGCTTCAATGAAAATCCAAAATCAGCGGCCCAAACTCTGGACGCCTTTTTCAAAACGGGAAGTGCGGGACCGTCAAGCGTGATACCGACTGATCAACCATTTGGTGTTCCCAGTCCAGCGTGGTGCAGAATGCTCTGGGGGACTTGGTGGGGTGCAACGTACATACCTCATCCATTGTTGGGAGTAACGTGTGACAAGTAACGACGTTACTTGGAACGCGTTAATTTCTTTCAGTAGCGTAATAACGTATTTGTTAGAGTCTGGAACGACTAGCGAGTAAAGCAATTCCGTTACTATTTTATGGTATTTTCTATCAAATTAGGCTACTCATTACTCGTTACTTTTACTTAAATTAGTCACGCATTTGGTTCCTTTATAGAGTCAACGCACCATCGGTACCGCGCTGCATTCTGCATATTTGATAAACGGAGGATTAAAAAAAAAGATATTCCTAAATCGCTTTTCAAAAGTGTAACAGCTGTTGAAGTTCGTTAGCTGCGGCTTATCGCTGCCGGCCAAACACTTATATCTAAAGTAACGCAAAAGTAAGCTTGCTGAATTAACCTGAGACAGAGTGAGAGGTGAAAGATCGAAGTAGAAGGGACAGAAAATAAACAAGACGACTTCTTTGAGACGTCAACCTTTCTAATTTCTCTTCCTTCTACGTTTTGAATGTTTCTCTCCAACCCAGTCTCAGGTTACTTCAACACGGTTAACATTCATCAGTTCGCCTGCACCCTATATTTGCTAAAATTGAGGTTCTTTAGATTTGCAAGTAGCTGTAACGGAATGTCGTTGCATTTGCAGGACGGTGACGAATCTCAGTAGCGCGTTAATTTTTTGATGGTCGAACGAGCACTCTTTCTTGCTTGTTTCAAGTAACGGGCAGAACACTGACCTTACCGGACCAAATGGACAGTATTAGAGTCAGGCACGTAGCCAGGATTTTGTTTCGGGGGGGGGGGGGGGGGGGCGCTCATGACAAAATGCTGTATAAGAGGGAGGGGGGAGAGGAGGCCCCAGAAAAATAGAAGATTTCGGGGGGGGGGAAACCAAATGCCCCCCTTCCCTGGAGATGTGCCTGATTAGAGTAGTACAAGCGGTACTGCGCTATCACATAGAATTGTAGGATATACGACGTCGAAAAACCGAAATACAGAAAGACGAGGTATACGCAGACGAAACGTTCACTTTCGACTCCTTCATTTCGCACAAACACAAACCGACGTTAAAAGAGAGCATCACAAACTCAGTCACCTGCCACAGACACGCGCCGAAACTACTCAGGAGAGCCAGCTCCTTCTAGAATAATGCCATCGAACTGACGCGTGGAGCCTTCCGTCACTTTTCCGTGCTAATACAGAAATATAGTTTAAGAGCAAATCTCGCACGCGTAAACACATCACACTCGCACTCAAAGTTTATCTTCAAATTCAGCATCGTCAACACATTTTTGTCTAGCACGTGCCTAACACGTGCTGGGTAGGCTTCAATAAATGAACAGTATACGTTGGAGAGGACTCGCCGTGGGCTACAATGTTTCGCCTAGTGACGCCCAGCGACAAAATTCGCGACCGGAGGCGAGAAAGAAACATCCGGTCGTTCTGTCTGTCCACCCTTGAAATGGAACAGCCTCGATCGCCTCCACTTTACAGCAGCTCGCTCCGCCCTTTCATCTAGTTTCTTTCTTGGATCTTTCTCGCCGAGTCGGCCACGCCAAAGTTTCGTCTGGGAGCGTGTGTCTGTACTACTTGCATAACCCGAACCGCCGGGTGTGGTCCGACGGCATTCTTCGAAGGCGGCAGTGCACTGGTCGTGACGCTTATTGCTATTATCGCGTTTCATTTTGTTTTTTTGTGCTCATGTTTTGTGTGGGTTTCTAACGGGTTCGCGTATAAAGACTCGAGCTGGCCTATCGTCACATCGCTTTTTATAACATGGCGGCTGTATCGGGTTGTCGACATTAAGCGTTCTACGGCTATCGACATTCGTTATTGAAGAGAGCCGATCGCCTGATTATTACGGGGCTGACCAATCAGATTTCAGAACTGAGCAGTCGGGAACGAAGCGTGAAATGACGGAACGCGGTCACGACTCATTGGCAACTCTAAACAATTTCCGTGCAGAAACTTTCCCCCGTGAGCAGTCTGAGAGAAAGTCACTGCGGCGTTTGAAAGAACCTTGCCAAATAGAATGCCAAGAAAGAAAGAAGAAATAAAAGGTTTAAAGCTGTAACTGAAGTCAGCGAGGTTTCGGTGAGCACTCATCCTGAGCAAGTGCAACATTATCCGTTACAATGCTGGTCCGATGGAAGTTGCCAATTTTTGTTAGCTTTCTGCCAAGTATCACAATAACACGAACGTAGAAAGGGACATTTAGGCACTCGAATCCATCGCCATAGGTTGCTTTTATTTAAAGTATACGTACGAAGAAGGCTAGTTACTGGTTCACGCGCTTTTGGGTTTAGTAGAAGTGGTGGTAAATGGCAAAAAAACTATAAAACTAATCAATTTCGTTCGCGCATTACTTCAGCTGTACTGGATAGGAACTGTGAAAAGCTAAAATGATGCTATCTGGCATTTAGCTTTAAAATCATCGAATAACCTTTGACGCAACGATGCCAAAAACTGTCGCAATATACCCTCAGTTCAAATTCAGTGCCATCTGGTGTCCAAAAGAAGCAGTTTCACTTTCGACAAGACTAATGGCGGTTATGAAACTGTATATCATCCGGCACCGTTACTTCCGCACGTCAATGGCAGGTGAGAATCGGTTCTTCGATCACTCTCATAAATATTGCTCGATTGGCTTCAGTTTCGAAGGTGTGACCGAAATAACTGACCAGAACAAAGCGGCAACAAGTCACGTGATTATATTTCCGCCATCAAAAGGCTTTAGAGCCAAACTTGTACCAATAAATTGATTGGACAACGCTCCGAAATAAACGCTGACTCAGCCGTTGTATGTAATTCCTGCGTCTTGTTGTATGCGGATGTATCAAACGTGTATATATCCTTCGCTCGGTAGTATCGTCAACTTCTTCCTTCGTCAGCCTCAAGAACGGAGATGATGGTATGATGATGATGACACTGAGATGATGATAGTGATTAAAGTTGCCAGGATAAATTTCGAAAAGGTTCTATCGAAGATATACTCGAGCGCCATTAACTTAACAGTGTGACTAAAACCGGCGCGACATTATGCGGAGAACAACGGTATCACATAACGCATTCCTGCTCTCGTTTTGCGCCGCGTTTTTGTTTTCGCCGGCGGTCGTCCTCAAAGTTCCCGTTTTGCAGACGACGAAAACGACGGGTGCCGATGAAAGATGGCGCCCAGATCTCCACCCACCAACATCGATTAGGTTATACTAAAGAAAATGAAAGAAGAACGCTTCGAAACGTTCCGGTTTCATGTTTGTTCTCTCGCGGTTATCCTACGGTTCCTTTCAGCGAGTTGTGCCGACGATGGCGCGATCGTTCAACCCCGACCGCTTATGCGGAAGTCGCAGTTAAGCCTCGCCGCTCCGTCGTCCGCGCCATCTCGCGTCGTCCATTATGCATCGACGATCTCGTCCGTAGAAATCGCGTCTGAATTGCCCAACGGCCCGTTCGAGCCTTGACTGGATATTAGGTTAACGGGCTTACGCTTCCATCTTGCGCGTCTCCTCGCCTCTAATTGATATTCAAATTGCAAGATCATCGACGTCCCCTTAAGTTTAGACCGTTGAATATTTACGTTAAAGTTTCTAAACCCGCAGCAGTCCCACTGCTCATACATGCAGAACTGTTCTATCGAGATGTCTTGGCAACCCGCGTTCTCTCGTGCTGCACGTTCGAGTTTCTGGACTTTTATGCCGTCTAGATCCGGGCGATCTCTCATTATGATATGTTGCAACGTTAAACGTATAGGCAAGAATCCAACGCAGAAAGAAAAAGAGATAAAAAAACGCTCCCTTGAATGTTTAATGCGCCAGAGGGGTATTAGGCAGATGATTCTTTTCTTAAACGCCAATCCTGAAAAAAGAATGCCATGCTCCACCCTCCTCTTGACGCCATAAGAATGGTTCGTTCGTATACTGAGCGTCGTATAGCAGATGCCATTCCATCCGAGCGGCATAGGGATTCCGAGTCTTTTCGACAGTTCTTACGACCTTATGATCGCAGCTTAAGTCCCTGAGCTAAGCTTACGCTTTGGACACTACCGAGTAGTCATACGCGGTCTCCGGTCTGTGCGCAAGCTAGCTCTATGACTTAAGTGGCGCCCATAACCCGATGACGGTGCACTTTTACGAGGAAATGGCCTGCTATTAAACGCCGGCTGGTACTTGCGGACAACCAGTTACCGAAAGCGGTACCTCGGCGCTTTTGTTTCTCCTACATCTGAACGTCCGTAGCATGAATACTTCCGTGGTTTTTCTACTGACGGAGATTACACCACGACTAACGCCTTGTACATACGGCCGACTGACTTTATGAATTCTGTACTGTACGCATAAAATTAAGGTCCTTTCATTTCATTTGGGGGCGCGATGCGATGAGAAACGGTAGCCGCCATACAAAAATAGTAATTAACTGGTTTGTTCGTATGTGAATGGTACGCCGCTCTCTAGATTCATAAGCGTAACGTGTAAAATCATTCTCATACCTCTGTCTAGATATCCTCACCTTAAAATGAGAATTAACCTTTGGTTTTCCGATGTAGGCACGCCTCCTCGGCGCTGTCTACGGTGCAAAGCAAGTTCACGATATTACCCTGCTATCTATTTTTTTGACCGAGAAAAA
>JAZHYW010021740.1:0-80485 GCA_037355805.1 Ixodes ricinus
CGTCATCGTGGCAATGCATTTTCCCTGCAGCACCCTCTGGCAGATGACTTAACAATCCTGAACTAACGTTTTCACATTTTACTGTAGCGCCTTCATGTGAGTGGCTCAGCAATTCCGTTACAAAAGCCAAGTGACACGACAGCCTTAACACATTATCTGGGTTGGTGTGGCGGCGTCCTCAAGCGCCACCTTGTAGACGTATCACCAACTATAATCTGAAGTTTACACGGCGTCCTCAAGCGCCACCTTATAGACGTAACACCAACTGCCATAGCTTAACTGAACCTGACATAGCTTAACAGAGTGGCGAGTCCTTGCGCATCCCACGATTGTATCCGACGTCTAAGCACCAAAGAGGCGCTTGCATCCGTGGCGGAGAGGTACCGCACTGAACGAAGGTCGCTGGTTCAAAACCGGGCGAGGGACGAGAGGTCAACGTCTTTTTCGCAGGAATTACAATTCGAAATTTTTCATGTGTCATGGTGTCACGCGACAACACGTCACAGACATCACCGACTATCAATGGATCTCTCCATTTAGCGATGATCGTATATCAACCGATCATCGGTCGATGATAAATTTATTGGTCGATAATCGATTATCGAAAAGCTGTTTCTGATATCTAAATAGGTTAGGAGAGAATATGCCTAATCGCGCGCTCCTACGTCAGACCAATGGATAATCCTAAGTCAGACCAAATACCATGTAGGCCAGTACTGGCAACTCCCGTGGAGCGCGGGCAAAAAGTGAACGCAGCGCCCCTGGCGAGCTGGGAGTCTCCGCTAGCAGACGAATTCTCCACAACGCATTGGTTTTGCCTATTTCCGTGTGAGGTGACCAATAAAAAAAAATTTCACGGGTATTCGCTGCTTTAAATGTTAAAAAATAGGTGCCACTACACGAGTGGACATTTTTTTCCTGTTGTAAAGATGTTACAGCTTGTAGGGTGCAATTTTCTGGCTCTCCTGAAGAAAACACTCTGTCAGAACTTATGTAAGCCAGGCAAAGCACGATGTTCCTTCGCCCTGTTTCTTAAAAAAGGGCACTGTAAAAACTTTCAGAACATAGCTACGTTTCAACTTTACTGTTCTTATTGATCAATTCATTTTCTTGTTGCTATTCCAACTTCTCATGAATGTATTGCTCTTTTTCGTCGAGTATAGTCGAATAGTCGAGCTGGCTTATCCCGATTGACGCCGGATGAAGAAGCAGAAGGCAATTTCGAACCAAGTATGTTACTGCGATGTCAGAATGCTCTGGAAGAAGTCGATTGTGCACATGCAAATCTGACGCTATTAATAAAACTAATAAAAGTGGAGTTACAAAAGAAAAAGAAAAGATAAAGCACCGACTGGATGGTCCTGCATTTCCTAGCATTCTTCAAAGTCTATTTTCTTTTTATCTTTGAGGCGACGCTACGCCGACGCGGTCTTGCTTCCTCCTGCGTTTATGTTTCTGTTTTCTTTCTTCTTTCTTGTGTTTCCTTGACGTTCGCGTATTTAGCTTTGCCTTGTTTGGCTCAGGTTTTACTTCCTTCCTTCGCTTCGTCACTTACTACCACCGGTTCGTCTGCTACGCTATGCCCGGACATCTGAAAAACCGTCTGCAACTTTTTAGGGGCGAAGCTCCTTAGGGTCTAGCCTTGTCCATTCGTCCGGCGCCCGTGCTCACATCGATTGTACTGCCTCCGAAATCGGCCCACTTAAAAAAGAAAAAAAGAAAATGTACGCCCGCACGGGGGTTTCAACTCAGGACCGCTTGCTTACGAGGCAGACGTCTTAACCACTACGCTTCACTCCAACGTTGCATGTAGCCGCTCAACGTCTATACAGGAGAAGGCGCTGCGGTCAAATGCGTATATATTCGCGTTAAACTTTGCATGCATTGACTCAACGTTTATAGACGAAAGGGCGCTGCAGTCAAATGCTCAACTGCGTATATAACCACGATGCATACCACACATTCTCTTTGTGACATGGACCGTTGACTTAAGCGGTGGAGATGCGTTCCCACGGCTTCTAGAGGATCCAAGCTGATCCGCTAGAAGAACCACTGGCTCTGCATTTCACCGACCATAAAGCAGTAGTAATGAAGTCGAAACGTAACCCGGAACTCAGCACTACCTATGAGCAATAAAAAAATCAGCACCATCAGCACTACCTATGAACAATAAAATCAGTATCATCAGCACCACCAGAGCTTCGCCCCAATCAACATCATTCACCACGTGAAGATGCGGCCTCTTTTATTTTTTTTCTACTTGTTGTCTTTGATAGCTTCCTATGTTCGCCTTCGATCGAATTTCTGATCCGAAATCTTCATATGTACTTTTTTATACTTAACAAATATATTAAAACGCGTAAGCTCGTTATACATATCTATTCGGATTTTAGTTGAGTATACGCGGTGACGTTGGCTATGGGTCATCATTGGTTGATCAACTGTCCGCCTTCGGGCATACACTAGCGCGTACTTAAAGATGGCAGGCATGCCATGTGCGGCTTACCTGCAAAAACAAGTTTTTGTGATGTGGTGGAAACTCCTTCTCCGCTTCCCGAAGACCGAACAGACGTGAATAATTAAGTTACTTCCAATTAAACTGCAAAAGCTATCCAAGTAAGGCTTCAAAATCGCCACTGACGGCGCAACAGACGTATTACAACTCCACGGAGATCGCTGAGAACTTCACGGATGACAGGCCAAATGTACTACTGAACACCCAGTCCTATGTAGTCCGGGAGTGCAGCCAGTCAGATCGGTGATCCTGCTTGCTTTCAGAACATAAAACACCTCGAAAGTCATTCTGTTGAAGAACAAGAAACGCTCGCATGCGAAAATACACCACTTTAAGACTTAGCTCGTCATCAGCCGTTGCACCTTCGACACACATTTCACTGATATATTTCACCAACCAAGAGTTCAGCTGAAAACACACTTGATGCCGCTGGACTACGTTGTTCCTTTCCCTTGTTTTATTTTTAGTTCCTAACAACGCCGCGAAAGAAAATAAACAAACAAGTAACATGCATAAAAAAAAAGTGAAGCTCTTTTTTTTTAATAGTTTCGTCACGTTGCTTTCGTTCTGCTTGTTGTGGAGTCAACACCGACGGTGAGCACCGCCTGCTAATTTTCAATGCTCCTACCGACGCCCCGTGCGATCGTCGTTGTTGATCGCACGGGAGACCGACGATGACTGATCCCGTCTAAAAAAGATCGCTGGCCGACAAGGCATCCATGTCGTGTGCTCAGCCCCCAACAAGGGGTACGCCATGCGCCATAGGGTGAGCCAGGAGACCGACCAGAACGTGACGACCACCTACGGCACTGAGCATCGAACACCCTACGCTCCATGCGAAAAAGGAGTTGTCTACGATATCTCTTTGTCACGTGGCAAATGCTACATAGGGCAAACAGGAAGGTGTATAAACGACCGCACCAGAGAATATGCAGCCTCTGTGGCCGCACTAACGTCGGTTGGCCGTCTTTCGGCACATTGTCGGTAATGCAAATGTGCTCCCGACTTCACAAACATCACCGTCGTCGCACGACACCGGAAACAGCTTGGGAGGGCGACCCTCGAGTCGCTACCCATTGAGGAGAGTGGTGGAGAATGCTTAAGTTCCGCCTCCGTTGCGCTCTTTCCCAAACAAAAAATATATCTGCGGGGAGCGGACCCTCGGAGCAACCAAGTCAGGATCATTTGAATGCGAAGATCCGACAGCTGAAGAAGAGCTTACCCTACGGAAAGTGTAGAGAAAAAGAAAGTGTTTCTAAGGTTCGAGAGCTGAAGAAGAAGTTAACTCTACGGTAAGTGTCGAGGAAAAGTAAGTTTTTTTTTTATATCTAAGATCTAAGATCCGACAGGTGAAGAAGAAGATACTTTTTCGTATAGTGTCGAGGAAAAGGAAGTTTTATTAAAAGGTTGATAGTCCAGCAGTGTGGTTTTTTGCTTTCTCCTCTCCTTCGCTTTTCCTCTACGTTCAGCTAGTATTCAAAAAAGCATGTGAAACCAACTGGCTCAGTTCCAGGCCATCACAGAAACATATGTTCTCATCGGAAACACATGCCCTTGTATTGATTGGTTATTGACTCAATCATGTCCCACAATCCACTACTCTCGTAAATAGACAAATGGATGTAACATAATCCTCCACTAAAACACTAACCCATTACTCATTACTTTCACAACCACAAGAACACCCATCATAGCACGAGCATTTGGGCGTGTATTTTCCGGGCACAATATAATGAAACGAGCACATTAAGCTAATAACAAATAGCACACTAAACACTTGGTTTAATTAGAGGAACATTGTATCTAGCTTCCATGGAAACAAAAAAAAACTACTCGGGTTTATCCTTCCAATTTAGAATACGCAAGCATAATTTGGAATCCACACCCAAATTTCCTAATCTCGAGGCTCGAAACTTCAGAACGAAGAAGCCAGATTTATATGCAGTGATTATTCATTCGAAACTAGTGTCTTGGCTTTAAGAACTAACATAAATGTTGTTTTCAAAATGTATATACTACTCAGATTCCGAATTTCAATCTACTTACTGCCTGGGCCGGCCAATCTTATATAATCCAAGTTAGACAATTCCTGCTAGATTGAACCATTTCAGTGCCATACTAACACTTTCCCTCTTTCTCCCTTAGTACTTTGCATCACTGACTGGAACAAACTGCACTACTATATTGTAACTGAGTGCAATCAGATTTCACTTAAAAAAAGTGAATCAATGTGTATAACTGTTAACCTAAAATTATAAAACTGCATCGTAACAATAACATGTCAATGAGAGCTTTTTTGTGTGTGATTTTTACTTATTGGTGTCTATTCTTATGTTCTATTACTTTTTTTGTGTTTTATATTTGAATCTCCCCTCATGTAATGCGTCTTCGTAAGCCTTTGAGGTGAATAAAATGAAATGAAATGAATAGGCTCTGCATCATTTACCCGACTTTTACTGTAGTTCATTTTACCCAGTCCCATTACTTCGATTATTGCCATTTCATAGGGACTCCTATTTTATACAACTCCCATGTCGCTCAGAGATAATTACACCACCCAGTTTATCGCTTAAAAATAACACATCTGTCTCAAGATATCATTTTCCTGTATTTCACCAGAATAATTGTAGGTTATAATAAGATTTCTGCGTTCTACAAATTTATTCTTTAAATCGCTTGGCATTCACAGATCTCATGTTCGCTCAGAAAAACAAAAAAGAGCGAAAACCCCTGTTCCTACGATGTAAGAGCTACGCGCGAAGCCTTCAGCACGGCGCTATATCGGGGCGGACGTCAGCCTGCTGTTGTGACGTCACTGGAGGCGTGCATTGGCCTTCTCCTTTAGGTGGTGTTGGTCCAGCTCAAACTTTCCGGTAGATAGGAGTCGCACGCTTTTTTTGTTCCGCATTTTTTTCCTCAGTGACTGGCACGATTTTCGTTTGCTCGCTTTACAAAGCAGACTGAAAGTACATTCAAGTACTTGTTGACATACGTGTCCAGAAAATATTTGCACACCGTGCCTTTGCTTCGAGTGTCGATCAGCGGCCTCAAGTCCGCCTTCTGCTGAACTCTTCTCCGGTGCAATATATCAGTGAAATGTGTGCCGAAAGCACGGCTGATGTTACCGAATAGGTGACGAGCTAAGTCGGAAGGTGGTGTCATTTTCGCATGCGAATATGTTTTGTTCTTCAACAGAATGTATTTCGAGGGGATCCATGTTTCTGATTGCAGTTAAACTTGGCATGCATAATAACGGATCATTCTAGCTGCCCAGCCGGCTACAGAGGACTGGGTGTTCAGTTGTGCTTCTCGTCTGTCGTCCGTGAAGTTCTCCACGATTACCGTGGAGTTGTCATAATCGTCTGTTGAGGCGTCAGTGGAGATTTTGAATCCAGACTTGGATAGCTCTTCCGGTTTAATATGAATGCTGCAGTAACTTTACTACTCCCGATTTAGATTTTCACCACATCGCAAAACTCGTTTTCGCAGTGGTAGGCAGAACACGGTATGCCTGCCATCTCCAAGTATGCGCTGGTGTATGCCCGAAGAAGCCGATTGACCAGCAAACGGTGATCCATAGCAGACGCTCCCGCGTACTCAAATAAAATCCGAATAGAAATGTGTAACGAGCTTACACTCTTTAATATATTTATTAAATATCAAGACGGACATACATATAAAGATTTTGGATAAGAAATACAATCGAAGGCGGAAATAGGAGGTTATCGCGGACTATAGGGGAAGCAAGCAAAAACAACTACAAGGTTGCAAACGGCCCTCAAAGTGTCCGGGCACAGCGTAGCAGACTTACCGGCGGTAGTGAGAGCCGAAACGACCGCAAGAAATTCAAAACTATGCCAAACAAGGCAAAGCAAAAGTACGCGATGGTTCCAACGTCACGTAAACAAAAGAGTGAAGAAAGCAACAAAAATACAACATAAAAGCAAGAGGAAGAAAGAACGCGGAGGCGTAGTGTTGCTTTAAACATAAAAATAATGTGGGCTTTGAAAAATGAAAGGAGTTGAAACACGGTCCAACGGGTCCAGGCCATTATCGTTGAAGATGCAGACGACGTTAGTCGTCCCGGTGCTAACAATCGAAATTTGTGCACCGTAGATAGCGTGACCGAAATCACCTTTGTTTGCTCTTTTTCTTTTGTACGCGCTAGAAATCTACTTTTTTTGTAACTACGCGTTTATTAATTTCAGTACTAGCGTCAGATGTGAATGTGCACAATAGACTTCTTCCAGAGCATACTGACATCGCAGTAACGCACGTGGTTCAAAACTACCTTTTGCTTCTTCATCCAGATATGGTCTTAACAAGATTAGCCAGCTCGCCGATTCGACAAAACGGTTGCAAGATATTCATGAGAACTGGGAAATGAAACAACAGAACGAATTGATAGATAAGAACAGCAAAATTGAAACCAACCTATGCTGCAACAGTTTTGTACATTGCCTTAAAACAAAAACGGAGCGAAGGTACATTTGTGTTTTTTGTATGGCTTACATAAGTTGTATAAGAGTGTTTTATTCAGGAGCTTCAAAACTGCAAGCTTTAACATCTTTTCCACGCGAAGAAAAGTTCCTTCACTCATGAGGCCGCACCTATTTTTTAACACTCAAAGCAGCAAATGCCCGTGTCAATTTTTTTTCATTGGTCACCTCACACGGAGACAGGGAAAACCAATGCGTTGGAGAAAATTTGTCTGCTAGCAGAGAATCCGAGCTCGCCAGGGACCCTGCGGTCACTTTTCGCCCGCGCTTTGCGGGAGTTGCCAGTATTGGCTTACATGGTATTTGCTGAATCCTATCAGCACACTTCCCACGCTCATACTTGGGCCAGTTAGGCGCAAGCTTGGGGAAGACGAAAAAGTATAAAACATCCCCAGCTTCCTTGTCTTTGATGCCCAGGGTGTGCAACATGTCCAAGAAAAAGTGAGACCCGTCATTATACCTTATATACACAAGATTTAACACAACCTAAAAAATGTGGCGTTGCACTTTGATGTGCGGGTGAGTGTTTTCGGCACAAGGGAAGCTGTCTGATCTCTGCCACAAAATCAACAACCGAAAATTTGCGGCTGACATATGCAAAAAAAAACTCACTCAAAGCAGTTCGTAGATTTTGCCTCCTCGGTCTTGTATGAAATTCCCATGACATGCTGTTAAGCGTACGTTAGGCAAACGGGCAGGAGCATCAATTACAAAACACGAGAGCACGCGCTGTCTCTGAGAAATCCCCTTTGGGCAATTCAGCTATTCATTGCAATGAATGCCCATGTGCCCCTGAACTAGAAAACCACAAACATTCTGGACAAGTTAAGAAACAAGATTTTTAGTGAAATGTATGAGTCATTCAACGTCAAAATGCAAGGGGTGACAGAGGAAAAAGTGCCCCTACTGTTCATTTAAGAAATACATAATTTGAATTCCAGCTTGAGACGCCCGATTGGGTGTATAAACAGTTACTGTCGTTTCCATAAACAGTGAGTTGATTGCGGCGCTTGTGCAGTGTCTCTTACTTTATGTCCTTGTCTTGCGGCGCATTTGTCAAAAGGAACAAAGTATCAACTAGCTCATTTCTCACTATTAACAAAAACCTATACTTAAAGATAGCTAGCTGCATTCAGAAGGTTATCCTCTGTTTATACGCATTTATTTTTATTCGTTGCTGATGTAATAATATGGAGAGCTATATCCGATGAAAAAATATTGACGGGCAGCAAATTGATGGTCGAGGCAAGTTCGTAGAAACCATAGCGGTGATTATCTACGAATACATAAAAAAATAAAACACCGAGGATGAGGACAGAAACAGGACTTCTTTCATTGAGCAGCAACATCGAATGACACAACATATAAATCTGCTCCCCAAAGGTTTCAACGTTCCCATAGAAGGAAAGAAAAAATTGCTAAACGAAACTGAAATTTACAATAAATTTAAATTTGAAAAAGCACTGGCGTCACAACGAGGTATCAGTAACCTAGTTATCTCTGGTGTTAAGAATTCGACATCTCTCATTGTCAGCGATAATAAAGGTGCGGAAATATTGCTGTTGACAGTCCCAAATGGAAATGTAATATAAATTCAAAAGTTTAGAAAGCACTAGCGTCAGGACGAGGTATCAGTACTCTAGTCATCTCTAGTGTTAGAAATTCAATCTCTATCTTTGTCATTATAATGAAGGTAGAGAGATGGCAAATGATTCGATGATTTCTCTCCCAAATTTGTCTTCGTGGCCACTCAAAATTCTAGTGTCATAAAATAAGGAGTACTGTCATCATACGTGCAGCTGTAAGCGATGATTATCTATGAATGCCGTAGAATTTATTGTTGCTCACATGGGCAGGTGCCCGATCTCGAGGACTAAGAATGGAACACATAGACTGAATTTTCGACAATTTAGTCCATGTATATTTTGCCGATAAATTTAGCAAGAAAACTGAATTGGTGCATAAGTTACGTGACGTCAATTTTTCCGTTAAATTTAGGGGAAACTGAATTGGTGTATAGCTCACGTCACGGAAAGTATTTCGATAAATTTATCGGGTAAGTTGTATTGGCGCGTAGGGCACATGACGTCAATTTTCTCCCACATTTGAAGGAAAACGTTTCTGCTAAAATTGCCATAAAATGGTTCCGCTAACTTTTGCGGAAAATGTTCCAGCACATTTAGCACAAAATTGACGTCAGGTGACCTATGCACCAATTCAGTTTCCCTGTTGAATTTGGCGGAGAACTGTTCCGCTAAACTTAGCGGGAAAACTTATATAGAGCATATGCCACGTGACGTCAATTTTCCTCTAGATTTAGCAGAAACGTTTCTCGCTAACTTTGGCGGGAACAGTTTTCTGCAAAGTTTAGCTGGAAACATATTCGTGGACCGATTCAAGATAGACAAAAATCTGTGGTGAGTAGCTAAATAATCCTATAGCATTAAATTATAAAATCAACACACAAATTTTAATCTTGGATATAGGAAAAAAAATTATGTAGACGGTCCACAAAATGCACATTATTTCATATTTCTATAGGTATTTATTGTTCAACTTCCAATTGTACCGCGTTCTGACGCGAATGCAAATAGCTAAATAAATCAGAAGAATGACACGAAGCAGACGTGGAGCAAGAGGAAACCCTGCTCCACGTCAGCGACGCCACAGAGACTCGCCCACAATAGGACATTTGCCAAAGGTGTCCTTATTATCACGCGATCGCTCAGCAGATATGTACAAAAGAAACTGAAGTTCGTCACGAAGACGCATGCAACCTGAACGTGGATTTGTGTCTTAATTTCCGAAAATTACTTGGAACTTTAGGCATTAGTTTGATCGGGAAATCATGAAACTTTCCTATGTGGAGGGTCTCAATCATTCGCTTTCGCCAAACGCGCATTCGTGAAACTCCAATTTTGCGCGCTCCTTTGTTTCTTTTTGAACTGCGCAGATCGCGCTTGAGCCAATGCCATGGTTTCATCCACCTCGGCACGATGAGCAAGCAATAAGCATTATTTGGAATTGGGAACCTTTATCAAGATAGTAAGGACGCTGCTCGTAGAATTGAACCGAGGCGTATTTTTGGGTTCTGATCAATTAGGGTCTTTTTAAAGCGTTCTTCGCAACACTTAATTTACTCTATAAACCATTCACTGTTCGTTCCTACAAATATAGCGGCATCACCGTACTCTTACTGTCTTACTGATGTAATTCTAGATCGAGCAGGCAAAGGTGAGCCATCTAGAATTGTCGTCGTCGGAACCATATCTAGCTATGCGAGAAAATATCGGGAGAGGAAAAAAAAACTACTTAAAGTTGAAAGTTCCAATACAAAGCTTGTTTCCAAAGACACGCAATTTTAAGCACATACATCGTACTATTATAAGGGGTGGGGGAGGGGGGGTTGGAGTAGCCGTCTTTCTTATCCACACCTTAGGCTTTTTTTAATATTTCGGAAAAAGAAGGAAATGGCTCTTATACTTTCCGTTTCAGAGCATTGTGATTGTGCATTCTTAAGAATTCACTGAACTACTCTGGAGTAAAGGTTTAAGTAAAAAATGAGCAAACGCAACAGGTGCACCCCTCTGTGGCAATTACTATAACTCTACTAGCTCTTTGCCAAATCACTGATGCCTCGGGTAGTAACTGTCGGTTGTTACCAGCCGAAAAAGATGTAAAATAATTATTATTGCAATAGAAAACAGTCGAGCTCGGTAATCATTACTACTGTTGATGCGTGGATATGAGAAAACGCAAGAAAATGGCCGCAAGAAGCTCAGATGAGCAGGTTGTTACATCGAGTGACGGAAACATTCACAGCGGCCGCATTTTCTTTTACTAAAGCATTCATTCCTTCGACACCACAAAAATTTATTGTTCAGGAACAACATTAGTGAAAACAAAGCCACATTTTTGCAAAATTATAAATTACTTAGGTGATTCCCGAGGAAAGGCGCGCCTAAAAAACGGCGTGCATAAAAGGCTGGAAGAGCAGCCCATTCTGTCAGTAAAGGGCGTGTGGCGTGAATGTGTTCCATCTACGAGATATTTTGGGAAACTTAATTACGCGTCACAATGTGTGGGTAACATTAAGTGTAGGAGATGCAATGCCTACAACCCTATACCGTGCCAGAAAAAATATATTTCGCTGTCTTTGAATTTGTCAGTAGCTACGGCCACATATATCAGCTTCTAGAGCTGGGTGGCCGCTAGCTCAAGAAGAGTAAAAGAGCGGTTACTAACTTCCTTAGTAAATGTTACCATCACTCCCGTTACTCACTTCAGTTACTAAAAAGTTAGAAACATATGTTACAAGCAGTTACAACCTTTAGTAAGTACTATTAGCTTTTGTCTAAATGTTGATTCAGACACTTGCGTTATTCTCAACGAGTGCGACTGCAACGGCTTGCGATGAACGGGTTGTTGCGACAACAGCTGCGTCGGTTACAACAAAATGGTGCAAAAATCACTGATTTAGACTGGATCGCGGATTCGAGGCTTGTCTTGCTGGGGCCGAATGGAACCACCGGCAGCCATCACTTGCACACCAGCGAATCCATTGGAGTCTATTGGAAAAACGAGAAAAAGTGCCGTTTCCTCAATTCCATGCAGTTGTCGTCACTGAAACGTTTTGGCTGCTTTTCTAGAAGCCTGTCAAATAGCTTGCGCACATAAATTAAAACTGACAGCGCTCACAGTTCCTACAAATAAATATTTTCTGGTCAAGAGTGACACCGCTGGGCGAAAAATGTGCTCGGAACTGAACGAGACAAGAATTACCTATTAATCACGGACTCTGATTTTGACGAGTTGGGTTTAGCAGACGACAAGCTTGAAGTCTTCGTTACGTGGAATTGGTTCACCTCCGGAAAGCCGCTCTCAAGATGGAACTTTGTCGACATTTATCAACTTGGGTCATTCCATGTCAAACGTCCCAGACGTTGCGCTCGACCACCTTCGATTTCTAAAAAAAATTCATGGCCTTTTGCCGCATTGTCCGTAGCCATGCCCTAAAATATTTTTGACGAAAAATTTTTTGATGGCGTGAGCGCGGTTTTAACTTTTAAAAATAGCGTGAAACTAGGTATCACTCTATAATTTATGAAAAATCAGCTTTTTTATGAAACACCCAACAATATTATTTTCTTAAATCTGCACGGCTTTCGACTTGCAATGTGGTTGGGCTTGTGCAGTTTTGTTTAATTTAAATATTTTTTTAAAAACACAATTTTTTTAATTTTAACATTTTTGTTATTTTATTAAAGAATATATAATTGCTCCGGGGACTTAATAGAACTTTTACCGGCTGCCCTGCAGGTATATAATCTATAAAAAAATGTTTAAACTGCTCAAATAAATATCTCGCAGTAAAAACAAATCCTGAAGTTGCCAAAAAGTGCGTTTTGACGCATTAACAGCCGTTTATTTCACCCTGAGGTGGTCCAAGTAAAAATACAAAATATGGTGGGTTTGGAAGAACAATTGATTGTCTTTTGATTCTGAAAGTTTAATCAAAGTGATTTTTGTTTAAAGCGAGAAAACAATTTTTGAAGTTGAACTCTCGCACCACAACCCGGCGTCGCTTCTTAACGCCTCTTCGCCGCACAGCTCTGCCACCGGCGACGATAGCTGACACGATTAGGTCCAAAGAAAGAACGGAGTTTACTGCCGCTTCCCCTTGTCCGTCCTTTCAGCTGCAAGGGAAGAAACGGCGGGCATCGTGTTGATCATCGGAGGTGCCGCCAGTGCGTAGCCATAGCAGGCCCGTTGTGCCGCCTTGTATCCGAGGGCGGCTCACTCACACTCCGGAAACGCGATGCTATCGCGAGGCATCAGTTGACATGCTCCAAAACAGAATTACGCCAGACGTGTGCCGACTCAGACGCACGTTCGATTTCTGATTAACACAACATGTCATCGGCATTGTTGAGATTGCCTGTTCACTGGGCTTTTTGTGTTGCTGTTTAAATAGTGTCCTGACGTTGACAATGAGAGTGATTGCGATGTGTACGTAAGAAACAGCAAGCTTACTAGTGGATGCTCTGACCCGGCAGCGCTAAGCATCTGCTGATATCAAGACAGTGGAAGACCACAGGAGGACACCGCCGCGCAAAACAGTCGAAATAGGAAAATCCATAAAGCAACAAGAGTGGAAAAAGCTTCTTCCCACCAAGATGTACCCGACAACTCGAAGTCCTGCTGTCTACCTGCGTGCGCAAACCGTGACACCGTCGCACGCTTTGCCAGGCTCGACGGTGGCGTGCTGTGCAGAGAAGAGGCGCAAGAAACGACGCCAGGTTGCGGCGCAAGAGCTCAACTTCAAAATGTTTTTTTTTCCTCTTTAGAACAAAATTATTTTATTTAAACTTTCAAGAACAAAAGGCAATAAACTCTTCTGTAAAAGTCACCATGTTTCGTATTTTTCTTTGGGCCACCTCAAGGCAGAATTGACGGCTCTTGAAACGGCAAAACGCAATTTTGCACAAATTTAGTTGTTTTTCTGCATGATATTTAGTTGTACGGCCTGAAACCTTTTTTTTCTTTTGTGCAGTATACCTACAGGGCTGTCAATAAGAATTTTTACAGTCACCTGCAGCAACGAGATAGTTTGTAACAAAACTATCAAAAATGCTAAAATTCTTACATATTCCTTATTTTTTAAATTGCTTCAAGCCAATATTCATGATGCTTATTACATAGCAATCCAAATACCGTGTGGTTTTTAGGCAAAAATATTCCACCTTTCCATAAATATATCTTACTTCTCATGGAGAAGTAAGATATATTTATGGAGAAGTCCACGTCGCCTGACGCATTGAGAAGTCCACGTCAGCTGATGCCGCCCGTCGATTAGGCATCGCGTTTCGGAGTGTGAGGAGCCGCCCTCGGATACAAAGGGCACAACGGGCCTGCTATGGCTACGCACTGGCGGCACCTCCGATTATCAACACGATGCCCGCCGTTTCTTCCCTTGCAGCTGAAAAGACGGACAAGGGGAAGCGGCAGTAAACTCCGTTCTTTCTTTGGACCTAATCGTGTCAGCTATCGTCGCCGGTGGCGTGCTGTGCGGCGAAGAGGCGTTAAGAAGCGACGCCGGGTTGTGGTGCGAGAGTTCAACTTCAAAAATTGTTTTCTCGCTTTAAACAAAAATTACTTTGATTAAACTTTCAGAATCAAAAGACAATCGATTGTTCTTCCAAACCCACCATATTTTGTATTTTTACTGGACCACCTCAGGGTGAAATAAACGGCTGTTTATGCGTCAAAACGCACTTTTTGGCAACTTCAGGATTTTTTTTACTGCGAGATATTTAATTGAGCGGTTTAAACATTTTTTATAGATTATATACCTGCAGGGCAGCCGGTAAAAAGTTCTATTAAGTCCCCGGAGCAATTAGATATTTTTTAATAAAATAACAAAAATGTTAAAATTTTCAAAACAAATTGTGTTTTTAAAAATATTTAAATTAAACAAAACTGCACAAGCCCAACCACATTGCAAGTCGAAAGCCGTGCAGATTTAAGAAAAAATATTGTTGGGTGTTTCATAAAAAGCTGATTTTTCATAAATTATGGAGTGATACCTAGTTTCACGCTATTTTTAAAAGTTAAAACCGCGCTCACGCCATCAAAAAATATTTTTCGTCAAAAATATTTTAGGGCATGGCTACAGACAATGCGGCAAAAGGCCATGAATTTTTTTTTTAGAAATCGAAGGTGGTCGAGCGCAACGTCTGGGACGTTTGACATGCTTTGACAGCCTCCTTGAGGACGGTCTTATTAACGGCAAGTTTCTTTGTTTACTCCGCTGCGGGAGCAAGCTTGCCAGCTCAGGCGAGGGTGCTCAGGCACGTTTGAGGTTTTAATCGGCGTTCCAACGCTTGAGAAATACCGATTCGATCTTTGAGCACCCGACATAATTATGGGAGTACATGATAAAACACTCGCGTTTGAGGGCAGCGTACAAGCTTCAATATTCCTACTTCTGTGCGTTTCTCCCAAAGACTCGCATGTATTGCCTGGTGTCAAGTAATGGCCGCCGGTGGTGCCACTGACTCGCTCCCGATACAGCCTACTACAAAATAGTGGTAAAAAACGGTACAGTTGGAGCCCACGCAGTTGTTGCCATAGTAACGAGTACGTCGCAAACAGTTGCACTCGGCAGGACTCGACGCGACTGTGTGAAATCACCCTTAAGATGTTTCCCTCTGATGAGCCAATGAGCCAATCAAAAGCGTCGAGGTTTTCTCTTGCCGGGCCAACCAATCACGCAGAGAAGAACGCCTTTTTTCGTTAACTTCGATAACGATACCCGATAGTCCGCCATTGGGCATGCATCGTATCTTTATCGGGGGAGGTATCTGAACTGTCCCCTGGCTCCATCGGAAGGTTCCAACGGCCGAGGTCGGATTTAACGTGGAACGGAGAAATCGAGTAATTGTGTGAATTAATGTTACTTTAATCAGTCTTTGCGGTAACGGCGTTGCCGGTAATGCGTTACATTTTTTTCGCTAACGTTACTTTGTTCCAAACAGTAACGTACTTACGTTACTTATTTGGAGTAACGGGGTCATGTTACTCGTCACGTTACTCGCCGCTCAACCCGTTTTCGGGTTGAGCGGCGTCGCCGTCGGCGTAACCGCGCGTGGCGATTATGGGACATTTCCCATGATTACGTCACACTTGACGTCAAGTGTGACGTCATGACGGCAAACTTTTCCCGCCAAATTTGGCGGGAATTTTTCTCTCAATTTAGCGGGAATCTTTTTATGTTAAATTTTCCTGCTTAATTTAGCGGGGAAATTTTCTCATTTATTTTAGCGGGGAAATTTTTCCGCTAAGTTTAGAGAGAAAATTTTACCCTCATGACGTCACACTTGAAATCACGTACGACGTCACACGTGACGTCACACATGACATTCCCCTCCGTACCTTCTCCTCCTCCTCCTCCTTCCTCAGAGCTGCGCTCTAATTCGGCATTACAGATAATCGCAAACGTCTTTGATTTTTTTCTTCTTCCCAAGACATTAAAAAATTACACTTCATTTTTTGTCGTGGTATCAAGCCATGTGAATTTGTTTTTCTTTTTTTGCGTCTTTTTTGTTCTGAGTATTTAGGTGAAGGCGTAATAAATATAAAGTATGTTCAATTTCTGGATGGACACAAAATGTTCCTTGAAATACGGCGCTTATACTACGTGTAACGTCAGAACATTAAAACGTGGTAATTCATATTTACCAAGTGATGCAAATATAACGTGCGTTACTTTTTTAGCAGTAATGCGTTCCTTTTATTTTCAAGTAACGTAGGACGGTAACACGTTACGTTTATTTGCGAGTAACGGTTAACGTATTTCATTAGCTTTTTTGGTAACGCCTACACCTGGTGCAATCCATGGAGTTTGAGCTAATGTATCATGACATATCAACGAGAAAAATGAAAATGTATTTGTAGTGGCAATAAGTGCTGAGGTGATCACGGTCACAACGATTGCTATACGCCTCACAGACCCGACCGCCGGCTTCAGTTCGGACCCTATCCCCTCAACGAAGCGTTCGTCGCGTGTTCTTGTTTTTTTCAGGTATATTAAAGGTGTCAGCCGTTCAAGAATACATTACGAATATCATCAAGCTCAAGTGTGTTGTTGGAGATTTCACAGAATAATTTCTTTGAAAGCGTGAAATGCTTTGTAACGGAACCCCCGAATCCCAACATTTTGTTTATGCGTCCATCCGTCGCTCCGTGCATTACCAGTTAAATTTTGAGGGAAAATTGACGTCACGTGACCCATACGTCGATCCTGTTTCCCTTATAAATGTAGCGGAAAAATTTACGTCTTCCAACTTAAACACAAATTGAGTTTCCCGCTCGATTTAGCTTGGAAATCGACGTCACGTGACCTCAGCACCAATTCATTTCGCCGTTAAATCTAGCGGGAAATATACCCCCGTGACACGCCAATTGCCTCTCCCATTCCTCCCCTTACTTCCTCCTCCCTTCCTCTCCCCATACCTCCCCTCTTGGGTGTCCTCGATATCTGCCTCCTTTCCCCTTACTGCCCATCAACCTTCGATTACATACTTTTCCCCTCCCTTCTTTTTCACCATCCCTCCCTATTTTCCTGCGATACCTTCATCCCCCTCCCTCTTTCCTCCTCCCCCTCATTGGTCGTGCGACACACCATGTCAGTTTCCACGCTAAATATGGCGGGAAATATGAGTCATGTGACACACCGATTCTCCCTTTCCATTTCTCTCTCCTTCTCCCTTCCTTCCAATCCCTCTCCTCAACCTCCTGCAGTGTCTCTCCTCCTCCCCATCTGCCTTACTTCCCCTCCCTCCCCTTCCTCTTTTCCTCCCCATCCCCCTCCTACATTGCACTTCCTCCCTTCCCTCTCCCCCTTCCTCCTCATGTGACCAACAAGTTCAATTTCTCTAAATTTAATTATTAAATCTTAAAGAAACTTGGAGGATGCTTAAGCGATCGCCTTTAAAGGGGCACTGACAGGTCAAACTATTTTTTTTCCGAAACGATTGAAAACAATGTTTGGACATTACCCTCAAAACTCGAAACTTGGAAACTCAGTATTTGTGAAGTAAAAAATAAAAGAAGTATGGAAATCTCTGTAATTACGAAACTGCAGCGCTGACTCTTGAGGAGGAGGAGGAGGGCACAGAGGGTAGGTATGTCCCTCCTCTTCCTCCGTACCCTCCCCTCCTCCTCTCCCTTCCTTCCTCGTCTCCTCCTGCCCGTCTCCCTCACCCTCCTCTGCCATCCTCCCCGTCTCCTCCTCCCCTACTCCTCCTTATCCTCCGTACCCTCCCTCCTCCAGCCTCGTACCCTCCCATCCTCCTCGCATACCCTCCCCCCTCCTCCTGCGTACCACCCTCTTCTCGATTCAATCAGCTCTTCTCACAGTTTCCCCGCAAAATTTAGCTGAAAAATTGATGCCACGTGACCTCAACACTAATTCTGTTTCCCCGCTAAATTTAGCGGGAAAAATGCTTCACATGACTTTGTGTCACGTCACCTATAAACAAATCCAGTTTCTTCGCTTAATTAAGCAGGAAACAGTGGCGTCACGTGACGTCAACACCAATTTAATTTCCTCTAAATTTAGTGGGGCGGTTTAACGGTAATGGCGACGGCGATGCTAACGGCGACGCCGCCAAACGCGGGAGCGGGCGCCTAAGAGCTGCGCTCTGTAAAACAGTTTCTGAAAGCCGAATTTGGAGTTCTCGCGCGATCCGCTCCAGTGCAGTGACGTCGAAGATAGAGTCGTCCTGCAATTCAAGCTTCTCTCATGCCCCCCCTTCGTGTTCGCCCTCGGCACCGCGATGAGCCGCTCCGTGCGACCCGCCTATCGGTGAGAACAGACGACGCTTCACTTTCGAGTTTGAAGTTGTTTTAGGGCTCTGTCAGCCATCTCAAATTATTCGAAACGTTGTGAGGTCAAAGAGAATGCGCAGTGGACTTTTGTGAGCGACGTGAGGGGCCACGTCACGCCGGATCTGCGTGAAAGGCTGCCCCCAGCGGAGTCACAACCGAAACTACGGTACACAGACATTAAACCCAGTTGTCTTGACCGTTTGACGATTTCCTTTCCGAAGTCTGAGAAGTCGTCGGGCACCTAAAAAGAGAACTTAGTCAGATTCATCGACTCATCAATCATCCTCAGTGCTGCATGCGTCGAGCGCCGCCATCTTTTCCGGGGAGGATAGAAAGCCAGGAGGCCAGTGCTGCCAACCTTAGAGATTGTTCCCTAGATCTAGGGATTTCTGTCATTGTTTAGGGGCAAAGGGTTTGTTTGACTCTAGGGATTGACTTTTAATGTGTTTAAGGGAGTTTTAGAGACACGTTCCTTCCCTTTTTCCTAATCGTGCCGGCCGAGTGCAGAGGGAAAATGGCTTCTTTGTATATTGTTGGGGCCAGACAGTGGTAACAACAGCGATTTTGGGAGTTTCACAAGGCCAAAGTATCAAAGTTTAATTATGTAAAAAGGTCTTACCGAAGCGATTTTAACCTTTAAAGAAACACCCAAATACACGAATCTGTTCTTAAGCCACTCCATAACGATAATCTCAATATTGACGCAAATTAACACATTTGCTGAAAATCTAGGGAAGTCAAGGAAGTTCCCGATAATACTCGGGGAAGAAACGCTCGCGGAGGTTGGCAACACTGCAGGAGGCGATATAACTCAGGACTCTGATTTTCGTTATTTCAAAAAGAAGGGCCGTAGTCCATTCGCGATCGCGTTAAAGAACATGGTTTACAAATGCTGTTATTCAATATTATAAAAAGGCGCATGACAACGCTTTCAATTCTATATTCGATTACGTCAAAAATAAAAAAGAGGCGAGAAGGTGTTGAAGAGCGGTAGAGAAAAGCGCCAAAAATGAAAAGGCGCCCGCGCGCGTTAGAAAATAATTTTGCGTGTTGGTGGTTTTTATGCGTGTTTATTACTTACAACTTGTATCTGTCTGGACAACGAAAACAGATACAAACCTTTGGGGTGCCAGTGCCCTCTTTTAAGCGTGGAACGCGATAGCGTTATCCGGCCCCTTTCGCAGAGCCGTTTCTGAAGAAACCCGCACTCAGTGTCTGGCCCTTGTCCAAGCCGTGCAAGCGTGTGTGCGTGGTCTATTCGGTAGCTTCACGTGTCACGTGATGTGGTTCCAAAATTGAGTGGGTGGATAGGGTCGATGCAGCCATCACAGTCACATGTGCAGGCTTCCACACGTGACTGTGACGTCATGGCTCCATCGCCCAGCCAGATTTTTCTCTGTTCCCACCGACGCCGACGCCGATGCCGAATTTGCTGCTGCGACACGAGCTCTTGACTCCCGGAACATCACTCCTAGAATCTGCGTTTCAATCGCTATCAAGCAGCACACTGTTTACAAAAAAGCCCGCGTTCGCTTACACCAGGTGGGGGAAACGCACGCGCACAGAGACCAGATTCGTGCGGCGTAAAGCATCTGCGTGCTCAGCGCAGGCAACTGTGGCACCATAATGGCGTGGCGTCAGAGAGGTAAATTGGTTCATAGAACTCAAAGTAAAAGGTCGCTGGGATTGTTTTGAATCAAAATTAACTTTATTCTATAGTTCTTCACCCCTAAACTGACAGGCCAATGGAAACTATAGTATACGTGGTTGTAAGCACCAATAGGACAGTCGATACACGTGATGACGCTCAACACACGCGCGTAGAGAGCACATAGAGTGTCCAACAGCCTCAGCCAGGCGTCGCCGGGTCTGTGAGCTGCGCTTGCACATACGAGCTGCGAGGAGGTGACGAATGTGGGTTGGTCGTCTGCAAGCAGCCTTGCCTATTGGCTGCGCGGCAAGGATCAGCATCATGGATCATGCGACCATCTGTGTAGGGATCCGGATACGAGGACAGCGGTTGTATGGCGTCGATAGGAGGAGCGAGGTGCATGTGAGCATATCGAGCTGTTCGTCGCTTTCCCGCAGCCCTCCTGCAACGCTTGCAGGCAGCAACCTCCAAGAGAAGTGGTAAGCCCGAGACGTGGGGATACGGACTCGGGACAAGACACAACCGTTTGCCGGACGAAGTCTGGTATTGCACCTGCTGGCTCTAAGTGGACACTCTGTCAATGGACTTTTTCCGAAAACCGATTGGCAGCGCCGTCAATGCGGCGAAACACTGCGCGAGTGCACTTTCCTGGGAAACTGGTCTGGCCTCCGGTTTCGGGTTTCGACTGCGTCGTGCTTTCATCTCATTCTATCACGCCGCGACCGAACGCGCTGCTTGGCGTTTTCGATTATCTGACTTCTTTACGAACGTACAATACACACATTTTCGAGCAATACAAAACGAAGACCGGGGCACTTTCCTTGGTTCCCGAAACAACGTGATATCATGCAGGCGTTGTATGCAAACGTAGTAAGAGTCACCTCCCCCCACGAGTGCATATTTGAGTTCAATTTCAATAATCCCGTCGAGTACCAGTGAACGACAGCCGAAATTTGGTCATCTTGGGGCTTACACGTATTTTGTTTGCACAAACGTCCGCTTCTTGTTGCGCTTCATCGGGCGAAAAGCAAGCCGCATCCTCACAGGAGTATTAAAGGATTGAGCCCAGCGCTGACGCATGAACTTTCAAGGAAACGCACATACGCTCGACCTCACTACTGCACAAAGTTACTACGATGTCTTCTCGTGTCATCATATATCTCCCACTCAAATTTTATGCTGATAGAAGATTAAGTTTTCGCAAACGCAGAGATCGGCTAGCTGCGACAAAGACCCTAACAAGCGTCCCCTACTCCTCGCCAAGCCTTTCTGGACGACCTTTTACTGACGCCCAAGATCTGTGCCTGAACGGTGTGTCTGAAATTATCTCGGCATACTGAGGCAGGAAGAAAGCAAACACATAACAAATATTATGGTCATTAGCGACCGTCAAATGCGCTTTGAATAACTTCGTTCGTTTGGCGCACCGCATAGGGGTTCATGCTCCGTCCGGCGCACTTCCGGCGAACGGTGCGACATTCTTCACACAAGTGCTCGACTTCTGCTTTCTTAAAACGTTTTGTAGTGTGCGAATGTGCCTATATGATTCCAGGATAAGTTTATGCGCATACGCGATGTTGAATATTAGTGGAATGCAAGCGGGTGGGGACTTCACTTCGTGCAGTCTGCGGGTCAGTACAGATAAGAGATGAGAAGTGTGTTAAAATGGAGCTTTTCAATGGCGCCTCCGAGTTTTACCTCGCGTACTCAGGCGTATTAAGAAAAACAGTAATTGCAAAAGCAATATTTCGTCTATGGACGCACGGAACAAACAAACTTCCTGATCAACAACACTAATGTAAAGGCGCGAGCTCGATGTATGCATACTTATTGGATTGCTACAGCTTGTTGATTCGTACACAAGCAAGATCCCCGAGCTCCGCAGCGTTGAGATTCCCAGCACTGGCTCGTCCACATACCTCGAAACGCTGACAGAAAGGCTCAAGTACAAAATACAACAAGCATGTGTTAAGACAAGCTATACGTCTCGGGCTTGTGCTAGGAGCTGCGAGGTCTTGCCATTTTGGGTTGAGTTTAGAGACCACAAACGACGCTCTCGGGACCAGAAAACATGAGATAACGGCCGTTAATAGTCCACGCTTCGACGTGTCGATCGAAACCGAAACCATGCCGCTCTCCTCCCTGGCCAACTAGTTCCCAGAGTGCAACGCGCGCCGTGTTGCATGCAGGGCTTCATGGAAGTAGTCTTATCTGGGCTCTCTATCCACGCGCAGAGGGCGGATGATAAAATAGAGGAAGAGTTTGACATCTTTCTGAAGCTAATTCCGATGTCTGACAACTTGCATTTTTCATGTGTGCGCTCTGTTTTGTTTTATATCATGCTGTGAATTTGCTTGGATAAGCTCAATGTGTTTTTGTTATTTGCTGTCTGTTCGTATGTATATAAAAATTAGGTCACTATTTTACGTGACAGTGATTCGCCCTCCTATGGTACAATGTATCTGCGCGCTGCGGGAGTAATCTGGAACAAATAATTATTACGGAGTACTTAAATAAGCGTGCCCCCCCCCCCCCCACGTTAGCAATTTAAAATCAAATCGTCCTTTTTTATTGCAGTCAGAATATTTTTTGTACTTCCTGATTCATCATGAGGCCTCTGTTACACTCTCCATGCTGTTTCTACATGAATGGTACGTTACACACAATCTTTGCAATCGTCTTGAGAAACACAGCCGCCGGAAGAGAAAATAAAAATGCAATACTTCAAATTTCAGCATCTGTAACAGACTGGTCCAATAGAAAAATCAAGATACAAGTGACGGCAAAAAAGGTCGTGAGTCGTAAAGTTCTTTATTATAATTTGCAGATTTGTTGCTATGCTTTTGTTATTACACTATATGAATCTATAGAGCCAATTGCGAAAGTTTTAAAAGTTTTTTTCACCCGGAAGTTGAACACTTAAAATAATACCATCATACTGGCAGGTAATAGCAATAGTCGGCTAACTATACTGCTCTACGAGCCATTCAGGAACCGGAGTTTTTGTGTCCAGTTCTAAAATAATTACAGAAAAACGCGAAAAGTGCTTTATGAATATCTCAAAGTCATATGGCATTCAGTACGTGGTTAAATTGGTTCTAACCTTTATTTGCATACTGCCGTCGATATTATAATCAAAGCATTACATTGCACCTAGGGTTACCTCCTTCCTGCTAAAAGTATATTAGAAGGAATTTGTTAACACGCACACCACGAAATATGGCTCTGCCAAAACATTTCATATTCTGTGTTGTCCACAAACATATTCTACCCCTCCTAACTGTATTGCGTGCCAGAGTATCGAAGCGATATTCTTATCGGTTCTTTTTCGCTTTGGGTTCACGGCTTTGGGTTTAGTTCCGGCTCAGCTCCAAGGATCAAAAGTAACGGTTCAAACCGGTTTTAAACCGCTAAATTGAGAATACATTTTCGGCATTGGTTTGGTAATTGAGCACTATTTCCGCCAGTGTAACGAGTAACTATATACCGTTTTTTTTACTTTAAAGACTTGTTTAAAAAAAGAAAACAAAACGTGAAAGTTGCAGTTATGCGTTTTAGGCAGGTGAGTTATACGGCCAAATGGACAGAATACAGAAGGTATATCGTAACGCTTAGTTGGATAATTAGATAAACTTGTTAATTAACTTTAAATCTAGTGATATGAAACATATGGTTCCAATTGGAAACTTGTCGAGCCTCATTCAAAACCACTAAATCAGTAATTATCAGACAGACTTTGTGCGCGTGAAGCGCAGTCACGCACTCAATTCACCTGTCGTGCAGCAGGAACAAGGCTACCTGTGCGATAAAGCGCCCCGCTCGATTTTTCCAGCTCTTATCATAGCAGCGGCCTTGTACTTGCTGCACGAGTGGTATTTTAGCACATGCTACGCTCCGCACGCGTTCAAAGTATTCCTAAAAAATATTCATTCAGTGTATTGCGATGGACCACAGCATAGTTACTTATTGGAACCATATGTCGATTTTCACTCATTAAAAAGTTATGGAACAAATTTTACTTAATTATCCATCTGATCGTTACGATTAGCTACGATTAGCCCATATACTATTTCCCCCTGGCCGTATAACTCACCTGCAAAAATGCTTAAAAATAGATTTCACGCCTATTTAAACCAATATGTAAAGCTTTAAAAAAGTGAAAGCCGTCTACAACTCTGTGTAACGTCGGATTCGAGCGCAGCTCTTGAGGAGGAGGATGGAAGGGTACTGAATGATAGGTGATTCCCTGATGTCACGTGACCTCATGGGGGGGGGGGGTGCCACATGATCTCAGGGAGGGTCACGGCGAGGGGAGGTTACGTGAGGTACTCTCATAACCCTCGTGACCCTCGTGAGAGTAATTCTCGTGACCCTCATGAGGGTAACCCTTTTGAGGTTAGCTAACCCTCGCAACACTAGTGAGGGTAACGCTCGTGAGACTCATGATCCTAGTGACGGTAACCCTCGTAACCCTCGTGAGACGTAGCCCTCCCTAACCCTCGTAAACCTCGCCGAGGGTAACCCTCGCGACGTCATCATGAGAAACAGCTCATGCAATGCAACGCGCGGTTACGCCGCTTGCATGCAACGCGTTGCATGCAAACTTCGCTGCGCATCGCTTGCGTGTTGCATGCAACGCGCGGGTTTCATTCAGCATGCATGCAACGCGCGGGTTGCATGCAACCCGCGGTTACGCCGCTTGCATGCAAAGCGTTGCATGCAAACTTTGCATGCGCGTTGCATGCAACGCGCGGTCACGTTGACGGCGACGGCGACGCCGCTCAAGCCGGTAACGGGCGCTACAAAGCTGCGCTCTTACATGGAAGCCGTTTATAACTCCCGCAACACCTGGGGGTCGCGTGACCTCACGGGGTTTGCGTGACGTCACCGGGGTCACGTGACCTTATGGAGGAGTCAAGTGACCTCCAGGGGTCGCGCGACGTAACCGGGCTCACGTGACCTCACGGGGGTCAGTGACGCCACCGGAGTCACGTCACCACACAGGTCACGTGACCTCACGGTTACGCCGATGGCGACGCTGCTCAAGCCGGAAACGGGCGCCTGAGAGCTGTGCTCACAAGACGAACATTGTTGGATGGATTCTTATAAAATGCGTCAGCATGAACCTTGGAAATGCCACACACGTCATATCTTGGAAAACGCTAACACTAACCCCTTCACTTTTTTATTTTGGCTTTCTTTTTCGCTTCCTATATTTGCTGCCCCTTTTCGGCCTCCGTAACAGGGTCAGGGTTAGCGTTTTCCAAAGGGAGACATGCGTGATGTTTGCCAGGGGTCATGCGAACGGATTCCCTAAGAATACACCAATGAAACATCACGTAATGCTTTCCCCTTTGTGGTACTCTTTCTGTCAGAGTACGTCGACGAGATTCGATGCAGCCATCCGTATCGCTCGTGGAAAGAGCCAGCTATCCATACCACTCGTGAAGGAACCGCATATCCCTATTGAAAAATCCGGCAAAAACTTCCAGTGACATTTCGTGGAAACGGGTTAATTTCCACTCATTTTCTCTAGAAACCAGCGTCGTTTACCAGTCTTTTAGTGGAAATATTACACGGCCGCCACTTTCAGTTACCAGATTTCGGTGGACGTTTTACCGGAGCCATTCTCGGTTAAAATCCGGCAAAAAACTTCCAGTGATATTCGGTGGGAATCGGGTTAATTTCCACTCATTTTCACCAGAAACCAGCGTCGTTAACCAGTCTTTGGTGGAAATATTACCGGCAGCTACTTTCACGGAAGTTTTGCCAGAATCACTTTCGATTATCCGTCGCTGGAATTCTACCGGAAGCCACTCTCGTTTTCCGAACACCGAACTTCACTGGAAGCCGACGCAAGGGGAACGGCTAAAGGCAAGGAAGCCAAGACGAGCAGGGGATTGAGTTTGTAATGGTTCTGCCAATGCCGTAGCATTCTCGCAAGTGCGGTTTTAGCTCGAGACTACGTTGCAATCCTGCAAGAATTGCGTGCAGCGAACTGTTTTGGCGATCCAAAAAGGTGAGCAACGATCACAGGCAACTCACTATTTGCGACTGGCAAAGGTCGGGGCCAGAGCAGTTACGAGACCACTTGGGCGGCATTCTCGTGAGTGCGAGTTTTTAGCTCGGGACGACGTTGCAATCCTCAAGAAGTGCGTGCAGCGAACTATTTTGACGATCCGAAAAGGTGGGCACTTTCACCCGTTTTCATCCGAAACCAGTTTACCAGTCTTTGCTAGGATTATTTGCCGGCAAACAGATTTCGCTGGAATTTCACCGGCATCGGGTTTCCAGATTTCTCTGGAATGTCACCGGCAGCCACTTTCGTTTATCAGACGAACCGGTCTTAATCTTACCCGAAACGGATGACTCCCTTCCCTGTTTACCGAACTTCACTCGAAGCCGACGCGAGGGGAGGGGAAAACCGAGACGAGCCGGGGACTGGGTGTGTAATTACGGCGCCTGCACCAAGAACGAGTCCCCACGCACCCTCTCTCCCTCGCATTAAGTTCGTGGAGAAAATGCGCAAAAATCGTTTTGCTTTCTTTTCTTTTTTTCCTTTAAGAAAACCAGTTTTTTTTTGTTCGTCAACGAGCAACGGCCGGCCAAGAACGAACGCTCAGTCTCGGCTTCTCGTTCCATGTGTGCGACCTGTATCTTCCAGAGCAGCTGGGTGTGCAGATGAAAGAAAATATTTTTCAGTCACCTGCTTCTTACGCCTCTTTGTCCGTCCGGCTTCAGAAGCATCCAGCGAGCGAAAAAAACTGTGCCCAAGATTTCTCAACGTCGGCGGATGTTCGTTTCGCGCGTTCGTGGTTTTCGCTAAGCGTGCTACTGACGCCTGGTGCACCCGCGGCGGCGGAATCGAGGACGACATCGTGAGTGTGCCCGGGATTTCTCAACGGCGGCGGATGTTCGTTCCGGGCGGTCGTGGTTTTCGCTAAGCGTGCTACTGACAGTGTGTATGTGTCCGCCTGGTGCACCTGCGGCGACGACATCAGGGACGACATCGTGATCTGTGCCCGTGATTTCTCAACGGCGGTGGATGTTCGTTCCGGGCGGTCGTGGTTTTCGCTAAGCGTGCTACTGACAGTGTGTATGTGTCCGCCTGGTGCACCCGCGGCGACGACATCAGGGACGACATCGTGATCTGTGCCCGTGATTTCTCAACGGCGGCGGATGTTCGTTCCCCGCGTTCGGGGTTTTCGCTAAACGTGCTACTGACAGTATACGTGTTTGTGTCCGTCTGGTGTACATGCGCGGTTTTATTAGTTCAACTACCGTACGTCTAGAAATTTACCCAGCGGCAATGTGAGTACCTTGAAAGATATCTTTTGCTACAAAGAACTCGGTTGTTCCTATTTGGTCTGATTGCTTTTGTCTACAGCTGTGCAAATTGTTTCACTGGTATCGACCCTGTTAAATAAATACACAGAACCTTCAGGTCTATATGGACTAACCACTTTAATTGTTACCGAATCGTCCAGCATCTGGTAAACATACACCAGCCACGGTTCACAGGCTTCCTCCTAAGTGCCTTCCGTTGACGTCCGAAAAAAGAAAGAAAAACACGGTAAATTTTGGCCAATCTTCAACAGTTTGCCAGAGTCTTTGCTGAACTTATCATCATTTCGTGCGGTAAAACAGAATGTAAGAGAATGGTGCCTCACGCTCGCGCAATAATAATTATATGATTACTTAGTGCGTATTTGTTGCCCACATTCCTACAATATTGTTGTCTGTTTGTTTTGCTTCTCCTGTGTTCAATGTGTCACGGTATTTTGTTGGCTGCCTGGTCTCACATACAAGCATATTTGCTTTCGTGGGCCAGCACGAAAACATGTATTTTTTCAAAGATAATAAAGATATTATTATTATTATCTGGTGGTCTTCTGGTAAATTCTGGCTTTACTGGAAGTGAAAAGAGTTCCATAATCCCGTAAAGTAAACTTTTATAGGAATTAAACTTCCGGTAAAAAATTGGTAACATTCCTGTAAAACAACCAATGACATTCCAGTAAAAAATCCGGTGACATTCGGGTAAACTACGGCTTTACTGGAAGTGAAAACAGTCCCATAATCCAGTAAAATAGACTTTTACTCGAAATGACATTCAGGTAAAAAATATTTTTTCAATAGGGATCCACATCGCTCCTTGAGGAAATCGCATCCATCGTTTTAAGCGCACACACATACCAGCCCGCGCACCGCTCCTACGTAAACCCAGAGCGAAGAACATCCGGCGCCGACAGAGCGGCAACTGAGCCCGCATTCCGCCGCGTTACGGCGGAAGACCTCCAACATAACAAAGCCGTAGTGCTTAATGAGATGGCGTCATCAGACAAGGCCAACGCTGGGCAGAGATTGGAAACGATTTATGCGTCAACGTCTTCCTCAAACTTGACTCGAAGCGGAGCGCTGACGCTGCACTCGTTTCCAACCTATGTCCCGCGTTGTCTTCTTTGATGACGCCATCTAATTCAGGAGTACGGCTTTGTTATCTAGGAGGCGTTGCGCTGGGCCTCCTCTCTGGCTACGCGCTAGCTGTGCGCGCGTTTTCGACGAAAACGGAAGGGCTCGTTTTGACGAAAACCCGGCGGTGTGTGTCAGTTTCCCAGAGCAGGGGAGAGAGGGAGAGCTTGACGCGTGCCGAAGTCAGCGCTTCGGACCAATGGGAGCGGCGCACGGGTCACCCTCCCCCCTTCCGTTTACCTCTCTCCCCGGCGATGATAAAGAAACAGACACCGCCGTGTTTTCGTCAAGACGAGCGTTGTAATGCTAACGCATTACAATACCCTGTATACTGTGTTCACCCTTATGCTGAGACAACGGTGGGAGCTACGTGCCCGGCAGACCAATCAGCCGCCTCCCTCTTATCACCTGACCCGTATTTCCACTCGTAGATATTGGCGGGCGGGTGCGTGATGACGTGACAGAAAGAGAGGCGTATGACTGGTCCAACGAGGACGTAGCTTCTATCCCAGTCTCAGTTTAGGGGTGATTGGAGCATAGAGTGTTCATCGCATCGTTTGTACAATCCACTTTTATTTTCAGGTACCAAAAATGAGAAATTGCGTTATTTAACTTCGACACAACAGTAAAATAACATCTTGATCAACATTGAAACTGTAGTGTTTATATGACACAAAATACATTTGTTTAAATTAGCCACATATATTTTATCTGAAACAAAAGGTTGTCACGAAATCTGATAGCTCACCTAAAATACCGGTGATTGGAAGAACTTTGCATCGCAGTATGAAACGCTGAATCGTAGACCTGCTCTTAAACTAAGGAATTAATTGCGGCGCATAAAATCATGCAATAGGCTTGTCGTTATTTCTATCATGAAATATAGTCTACAAAATATGTTTTACAATATGCAGGCTGGGCCGTAAGGACCAACACATTTGACACGCCTTGCAAGATTCAAATTCCAAATGTACATACATGAAATTGGGCACGCGAACGTAGTTTCTTAAGATGGTTTATGTAAACATTTCTGGAGCTCAATTTTGTGGTAGTGAAGTATTAAAAATACTTCACTACCTCAGTCATAACCCTCATGAAATTGCAACAGCCAGACACAGATTTTCCCTGGCTACAGCCAGCCAAAGGACTGAATTCCTCGGGGCTCTTACATCTCTCATCAAAAAACCTACCTTCATCTAGGATGCAGCGAAAGGCGAGTCTGTTACGCTCTTGGGCTACGAGCCCCTTCCGTAGCTTATACGCGGTGTTCTTGAAAAAGGACCGAAATTTCGTACTGAACCCCAACAGCATGGAGTACATATGGTGTAAAATGTCCACGACATTGCTACTAAAGCTCAAGAAGAAAACCAACAGAGTTGCGTTTCTGATTGTATGGAAGTATACTACTGAAAGCAGACGCTCAATGCGACATGAAGATAAATATTACCCGTATAGTTAATCGATTTCGAGAAAGCAATCTAGATCTCCTCATTTCTGATAAGGAGGGAGGTTTTATTGGGACGACCCGTGAGAGTTTCCTCGATAAAGTCCAGTTCGCCATAGATAAAAACGTTTAACTGCTTGGACAGGTTTAATTTAAAAACACATTAAGGCAAAAGCACTCCAGATGTGCCACCAGCTAGATCTAACCCATGTGATAAAACAAATAAGTACTGCTAAAAGTGACCAATTAGAAATGTTTTTCACTACCAAAACATACAAAGAGGGTTGCCCTTTTTGTGTCTTGGCAGGGACGTATGTATAGATTTCTTTTATGCCACCTAAACAACCTTCAACTGAATGACCCTTTCCTAATTCCAAAGTCAGAGTCATTGATAGACTACCTAAAATCAAGTGCCTCGACAGTAAAGTTTGGACTTTCTCTTGACGTGGAGGACTTCTTGTATTCGGTCCCTCACGGAAAAATGTTTGAAGCAGTCAGCGACTGCACAGAGGTAAATGGAACTGTTTCGTTGCAAAATTAATGAGGTAAACCATCAGAATCTTTCATGCAACTTCTGAGCATCTACCTCACATCTACCTATGTGACTTTCAACGGCAATACTTACATCCAAAAGAAAGGGATTTGCATAAGCTCCTGTGTAGCACCGGTTTTATGAGATATTTTCCTATCCCATTGTGAGAGGGGCATAGCCCAGGACCTTCCCACAACCCTGGCAACGGGTATCTTTAGATACATGGATGACTATCTCGTTCTATTTTGCATCAAACCTGACCAATACTATTCTTGTACATTCAACATCATATGTAACACGTTCACGCATGTGTTACCAACTAATTACGAGATTCAATTGTTAGATCTCCAACTGTCCTTTGAAGACACACACATGTGTTGGACCCGCTCACCACAGTCCCAAAAGAGACTCGTATACCCTTTAATTGTGCCCACTCAAAGATAAACAAAAGAGGAATAATGCAGAGTTGCTTCAAAGCGGCCCCGCGGAAGTCTTGGGAACACACGGCTCAGTGTATTTTCGAAGCACATGTGCAAACACTCCAGGATTCCGGATATAAACTAATTTATTATTGTTTGATGTAGCAAAACACCTGACAACTCCCAAAGGAAGAGGAAGACAAAATTATGAGCAGAAAAGCCGGTTGGCTGTGATACCCTACATTCACAACATATCTCACAACTTGAAACGAATAGCTTCAAAATACGAGGTACCGGTGGTTTTATCAGCACCAAACAAACTAAAAAATTTTGCCCCTAGATTAATTCGCTAAATGAAAATAATAAACAATGCACTGTCAATCGTACACATAAGTACGTCATCTGCAACACCAAGGTAGTAAATGAAATTCCGTTCACATGTGGGGAAGTGTACGTTGGACAATCTGGCCGCTGTATGAATGTCAGACTTCGAGAGCATTACCATTCTTTTAAATCATCACTATCCAGTCTTCTCGCCATACACGTCCGGGTCTGCCACTGCAAACCTATATTCCAACAGACTAAAATACTCAAGCGCTACTATAACAAGAGATCCAGAGAACTCCATGAGGCAAAAAACCCTCTTGTCTCAGGCGGAAGCTTGCAAATGCCCACCATCAGTAGCGTTGTCTGAGAAGACCTCAACATTTTTGCTTAACCCGGGTAGCTTTAATGATTTCTAACTTCATCTTTGACGAGGGTTGCTTTCGTTTATACTTCTATATTTTGTTTTTCAACACACTGTCTTAAAAGGGTTAACTTACGCTTATTTTTAATTTCTTTAATGCATCTAAAATCTATAAGATTAATTTTTCTCGTCCTACCTTCCCATGTCCGGTTTCTTCTTGTATGTCTTCCTCGGGGAATGCATTAAACACCCAGTTGGACTAAGCGCTCGGTCCTGTCCCCTCTTATTCTCCTTGGTGTTTGCGCTTTTTATTTTTAACATTGGGTTGACGGGCTAGTTGGTTCTTACACGCATGGCTCGTCTTGTGTAAAACTTCTGTTTACTGTTTTTTTGGGCTACTCTTTTATCATGAATATATATCAATTTTCCCTCCTATTAAATTTATAACTTAATATCCTGTAAGCTGTGCAAACTGTGGTAATGTCAATATAAATATATATATATATATATATATATATATATATATATATATATATATATATATATATATATATATATATATATATATATATATATTATGAAGCTACCTGTGTTTACCCACATAGCAGAGTCGGAATATATGTTGTTGATGCATAAAGCGTGCCTATTGTATATAAAACAATAGAAGACGTTAACAAAGCTAACGCAAGACCCAGGCAAACGGAAACGTCACTTTCCGGAGCTTTGTGTTCGGGTGAAGAGGGACACGTGTGCGCCGTGGCGCGGTTTTGGTTGCCGGTGCCGCCGACAACGGCTCGCCGGCGATTGACCACGTGAATTCGTAATTATGGCATTTTTAAAATATATGAAGAGTTACCACCTGGGAGCAAATTCACTACCCAGTCTGAAGACGGCGAACATGCGGTATAGCTGGGCTTTAGAGTAAATGAGTGACCGCCGTTTTTGCTATATGTTTAATATTAATCTCTCTCTGACTTCAGTTTTGAAATAAAAGGTCAAAAGTTCTTGCGAAATTATGTTCGCCTATCCGATTTCAGGTACGTACATTATAAATTTAAATTCTGCAAGGCGTGCCAAATGTTTTAGTCCTTACGGGCGGACCTTGTATATGATGACGATGCAACTGAGTTAAAGCAATACTATTTTTTTAATATTTAGGGAGTTAAAGGACAAACCCCTTGAGTATACCTTTTATAGAAACACTGAGCGGCAATCACAGCGCTTGTGTTCCTAACCATCATTGTTTACACTCAGCACCGCCATTCTGGCGAAGAATCATGCAGAAAGGAATAATCAAAATGTTCACTCTAATTGATACGCACATTCGTACTCAAATCGAATTTAGCCTAAAATAGCGCTTACAGAATGGAACACTTTTGTTATATGAATTAACTGGCCTAGCCTGGCTCGTCAGGTTTGCTTTTAACAAAATGCCGGTCAATATTATTTAAACATAAGCATCACTCTTGCGAATTGATATTTTTTGTTAAATAGAGCATTATAGTATGTTATGCTCTACTCGACATTTTAGCTACTTTAATGGTCACTTTCTGACGGTCTGCGTGCGTAAGAGTCAAAGTTCTATCACACGTCCCCGTTTAGTTTGTTTTTGTCCGTCCGAAAGACATAAAGTTGCTGTTCATGACATAAAACAGGACATAGCAGATTTCAATATGTTTGAGAAGTTCTATATGTTTCAGCAACATATTGGACTTTAAAACTCTCGCAAATCAGTTTGAGCCTATAGAGAATAAAAACGTCAGAAAAAATATTCTGAGCATCTTTCAGATAATATGGGGGGGGGGGTGCATTTACTTAGATGCATGTCTTCAAGGCGATCGATCATTTGTTTATGTTGTCAAACTTTCATTCAGTAATCACATACACTTTTTGTCAATAAATGTAACTGTATAAATTTCACATGATTGAAAATAGTGAATTGATGGGCTATTTCATAGTTGACAACGTGGTAAAAAAGTAGTGCACAAAGTATGGAATAAACCTTTTATTTACAAGTTAGCGCTCGTCCTGTGTTTTGCTCCTTCTGCGTCCCGTCTTTTATGCGCTACTCTTTTACCATGTCACCTGACTGCTTGTGACCGATACGGGAGGACGATACTTGAAAATGCGTCAGCAAATAGGTCCTTGGAAATCTGTTATTTTTTTTTCTTTTTGGCATTGTGAAACATCGGGCCCAGTATAGGGCAAAAAGGACTTTGTGCTCGCATGATAGATCTGAAATCGAATACTCGAAGTGGCTAGAAATATAATGAAAACGAATGGTAATTTTCAAAAAAAACCTGATGCACGAGGCCTTACTGCAAAAATAAATATATAGAGATAGAATAACATTCCTAATTACAGATAAATGGCGCAAAAGACTGACGAAGATTCTTATAGTCCTAACATAAGTCACATTTGGGCATCAGCTTGCAAGAACTTGAAACTTTGTAGAAATACCTTCTCGGGAACCTTATGTTACAGTCGGTTTGACGTGGACTCGTCTTTGGCGCTCACGTTACAACTCTGTGCTTTATCGGTTGGTCATAGGATTTATAATTGTATTTTACTGCGATATATCATCGCTAGACTTCAATATAGATTGACCAACTTTACAATTTGTACATCTAATTTTGATAGTGTTCGGAACATCGCACTTCACCAGGAAAATGAACTGTTTAACAAAGCTTGCACGTGATGTCATCGCACTAAATGCTGGTGGTAAGTGTGATTTGTTCTTGGTGAGAAAATGAAATCTGGTAGTGCCAAATGCACGCTGCAGAAGATCAGGGATCAGTGCAAGCAGTGTATTTGAGAGAAAAATTCCTCTTGCTTAGTGCAACAACGTGAGGAAAGCCTCTGGCACCCCGAAAAAGTACCTTCTGGCAAGAGTATTGTTTGCAAAAATGAATGTTTTTGGTGCCCCGCTTTCTGGTCTGTGCACGAAATGCGGCGCAAAGGAACCTTTAGAACACCTCGTTTCCTTTTTCTTTTTTTCGTTGCTCGTGTCTTCAATATATTTGTGTAACTCGTTTACAGCAATTCTCAATCGCTTTGGTTTCGCACTCCAAAATTAATAAATAAATAAATTAATTAATATGCCCTTATTGGCCCGTACCGGGCGCTATAAGGGTATATTAAATGAAATGAAATGGAATGAAAATTACGGAGCTGGTCAAACCTTGGTGAAAAATTTGAGAACAAGCAGTTAAAACGACTGGCAATGCTCTGCTGTCCCTCTGAGGCCACCAGGATCTTTCTTTTCGGGTATCCCTCCCTCTAACAGTTGTATTTTCATATAACGTCGGATTGATAAGTCAGGTTTGCTGCTTTTATTTCCCGGGGACAACCATCTGAGACAGTTAAGCAACAACAAAGAAATGTTTGGGTGGCTCAAAGATCGGTATGTGTAAAATGGGTCGTGCAACAATCTTCGCATTTTCAGTAAATACTTCTAAGAACTAATCCCTGGCGTTGATATCTTGAAAAAAAGGCATATGTTTCCTCTCCGAGCATAGGCAGACGCAGAACAAATAAAGACGCCGCTTCCACCACTAACTTGCAAGTAGGATAAGCGGCGAAGTGAATTGACGCTAATTATATATACTTCAGTGTTCATCTTAATCATGCGCTGGGGTTGGCCAAGCATAGAGCATAGGTTGAGCTTCAGACATTGTTAGAGTTCGGCTACGAGCCATTACGCGAATGTAGCGCGATGTTGATTGTCATGAACCCGAGCTCTCGACTGCAACATGACTTGCGGTGCAAGTCATGATGTCATGCGACGTCACGGTGTCAGCAACGCTAAGAAATCTAGTAACATTCCAAATTTCAATCGAAATGGCGCAGGGAGTCTTGGGCCTACCGACGTGACATTACTTAACAGCATGTCTTGACACAATGGTGCCTGGAGCGCATCTCTGACTGCTATGCGTAGCGCCCCATGCCGCCCATAGATCAAACGTGGTCCCCAAGTGTCACCAAATGACGTCACAGAAGCCGGAGTGATCTGCTGTTGGATGTCGCGATCCTGGCGGTTGGTCAAAAAAATAATGGCAAAAAGCACGAGCGAACGCGAGTGTCGTTGTTTGCGCGGCGTCCCCATAGCCGTGTATTGGGAGAGTTTGGTCAATAATCGGCTTGAATAGGTGAGCACCTCGTGGCCCACCACAGGTCGCGGAACAGGTCCCTAGTGGTGGTCGTTAGCCTAAAAATTGTCACTCGACTAATTTAAGCCGTTTTAGCATGGCTAGAGCATAAAAGTGTAACTCTTGGTGACTGAAAACTTGGCGCATGTGTGGTTTTCGTCACATTCATATTCAACGGTAGAATAAACGAGCGCGCCCTCCAAACCAGAGCAAACTGCGTAGATGCGATTACTGCTGCTGCGAGATTGAACGTTACTATTTCACGCCTTAAATGTCCTTTCCAATATTGTGACGTCGAGATCTGCTGATTGATCGACGCTGTGTCCCACTTTTAGTTTACACTCTAACCGCCTGGGGAATATTCAGCGCTGGCGGCAGCCTTTGCTCCGCCCATTGGCCATACTCTCCCAATATACGGCTCAGGGCGTCCCCGCTTCTAACTGGCGAGGCATCCGTGAAGTGCCAGACCGGAGAGCGACCTGCGCTGAACACGTGTCCGCCATATAAACCACCGCTGCTGGGACTCCACCAGGATCGATACCGGTGACAACATGACTTTTCTCTGACGTCATCAAGCGGAGATTGAGGGACCACTTTTTCTTGGCGCAGTAAACATTCCAGTAGGAGGCACGTTCAAGGTGCATGCTTTACTTCATGCTTGTCACGTTATCACGTGGCACACGCTTAAACATAGTGCAAAAAAAGCGCCATGAGAACGCACAATTTCTCACACATTTCAATTCTGTATATGGCGTTTTGATCATGATATTTGAATACAGTTGTCAATTGTTTTATTCTTAAATATTAATTGTGTGATACCGAAAAAATTACTGTAAACCGTTTTGAACCCGTTACCGTTATAAATTTTTAGGTTCAATTTGGGTTCAGTTCTAAGATTGCGGCGAAGGCTTCGGTTCTAATCAGTTCAGTTCGACTAAAAATAACGGTTAGGTCCCGGCTCTCGGTTTGGTTCCGGTTGGACACTCTGACTGCGGCAATTAAGCTGAAAGTATTTTTTATCTCTCCGCGTTTTTTTTTTAAATTTAATTCCTTATGTGTTAATTAAATGTGTATAAGTTGAAAACCTCAAAATTGACTGCAGCAGAACTCAATGCACCAAAAGAAAAGAATAAACAGTACACTTTTCCGGCTTATCGTTTCCTGGCGCTGATTACATTTACCAACGTGCTCTTACACAAATGTAGCATATAAGGTATTTTCTTGTTTTTTCGATCGTTGTGAGTAGCAGGCTTTTTTACCCTGTGCTGCCGTGTTTACTAAAAAATACTTCACAACAAACCCTTCGCATTGACACAGTTTGATTTCAAAAATAATTCCAATAATCTATTTTTCAGCTTTTGGCTAGCGATTTATTTTTTCAGTGCTTTTGCACCGAGGGGAGAGGCACTCCGGCACAAGCGCGTCGGTTCTCCCACTGGTAATAAGGGAGTTTTTTTTTAATTTTTGGAAGACTTGCTATCTTTTCGTAAATCGACCTCCAAACCATTTTTAATTATGGGTGATACAAACATCGACCTACTAAAATGTAAAAGTAACGTAATAGAAAGAAACAATCTCTTATCTGCTTGGGAATGTACTAACGCTGTGACACTGTCCACCCGAGTGACTTTAGAAACTTCTAGTTCAATAGACATATGTATATTTAATCTCAACGACAGGGAAGCAAAATCTGGCGTATTTACACAAGATATAAGCGACCACATGCCTGTTTTCTGTCTGACAGCTTTCTTTCGTGGCACAAATACACTGAAACGCGATATTTACTCTTTCCGACGCATAAACAAAGAATCACTGGAAACATTGTCCTGCTCGAGCAAACAAAGAGGGAGAACATCCTTTTGGAACGTGACACGAACCTTGCGTATGCACTGCTTTCAAACAAATTTAAGCTTTGTTATGACGTTGCTTTTCAGCTTATTCAAGTAAAAATTCGTCAAAATTATGTACGAAAACCTTGGATTACAAATGACTTATACAGGCGTATTAAGAGGATATCGCAGTTCCCAAGCCCTATGCGAATCCAATGGCAACTTTTTGATATTTTTTCTTAGCAACTACCAAACAGATTGAACTTGGAATGGTTTCATTAGAAATATAGTAAAAAACTGAGTAAGGTTGTGGCGCTACATTTTTCGATATAAATGTTAAAATTGTTTAACAGGAACTTAAACTTGCTTGTAAAGGCCCTTTTTTCGTTCCGTTCTTCATAAACATTTAAATATAAACCAGGGCCTAAATACAAATTCAGGCGCCACAATAATGAAGGCCAAGATTTTCTGAATATATCTCTTACAAGATCTTTTTGCCAAAGATTCTCATTGTGATAAAATTTAACTGTTTGTGGCCCATCAAAATGCCAGAAATCGAGCTATCAGCTGGCGCCATCTATGAGCGTGTGGCTAATACGGGAGTTTTGGGATGAGGACGATTCGTCACATGCGCACTCGTCACAGGACGATTGGTCACAGGACGATTCGTCATATAGGAACATTCGTCACAGGATGACTCGTCATGCGGGCAACTGGTCACATCGATCGGGCAGGGGACGATAGTAAATTGTAAATTTCAACAACTGCCCACATTCCCTGATGAGGAGTTTCACGGCTTCCACTGTGACATAAACCAATGGTTAGAAAAACGAATCTTACAATACTCAACCGCTTTTCCTTTCATCATATTACGACTCTTCGTCGTAATATGATGACCGTACGACCCCTATACGACCATACGAGTACCGTTCATGCAGCTGCATGGCTCCACCTCTCTCTGTTGCGATCACCTGCACCCTTTTGAATGTATTGTCTGAGTTCGAACATAGTCGCTTTTATATGGCCGCCCCATTCGCCGTTCGGGAGGGACCCAGAAGCTAAAACGTCTGTTACAAATTGTTCGACCTTCAGAAGCGAAAGACATGCTAAGAGGTGACCCACTTTGTCAGGCCGAACCAACATTCAATGTTCGAGACCGAACCAGAAGCTAAAACGTTTGTTACAAATTCTTCGCCTTTCAGAAGCCAAAGACATACTAAGATATGGGGTGAGATACTTTGTGCGCCCGAACCAAATTGAACACTACATTTTTGGGGGACGAACTATTGTAGGACCGGTTGGCCGCGTGACGAGTCGTCCTATGACGAATGTTCCTGTGTGACGAATCGTCCTGTGACTAATCGTCCTGTGACGAGTGCGCATGTGACGAATGGACCGTATCCCCGCTAATACTACCTCTTAAAATTGCGCAATCTGTTATTGCGCCCCGGACTACTTGCATCTTCAAGGTCGTCGGGTTGATGGTGGGGATTTCGAGGGAGAGTTCCTCTCCCTCGAAATGTTTTTTCGTATGTATTCTTCGTATGTTGTATTTTTTGTTTTTTGTAGAGACGGCGTTGGAATTGTGGTATAAAAGGCGTGTACGAAATAACTTTGCAGCTGAGTTTGAGACGTTGCCTCCTCTTTTTCTACCTTCTGTTGTGTTCTCTTTCTGCCCCAGTCTCAGGTTTACAATCATGTTCAAGAGTTCCTCTGAAAGCATTTTTTTTTAATTTTTGGCGGGCGAAGATTTTTTTCGCGTTATCGCGATAGTGAGTAGAGGTTGTCCATCGCCCGAGCGCGTCCTTGGGAGGATGTTCCGTCTTTGTTGGTGTTTTGGGGTCGCACAAATGCAAGTAAAAGGTTTCTTGTTTTTCTTTTTTTTTCCTTTTTTGTTTGGCGGGGCGGCGAAGATATTTTGCGGGTGGGTGTGAGTCATTAGTTTTCAATCGCCAAAGCGCGTCATCGGGAAGATCTTTCGTTCTTTGTTGGCGTTTTGGGTCGCGAAAATGGGGGTGAAAGTTTTCACGCTTCAAGCGGTCCTTGCGTGAGTCCTGAAGTTACCAAATGCAGTGTTAAGAATGGAACCTTCGGCGACCTTCTTCCGAGTTTCAACGCGGCGGAAACGAGTCATGATCTGTCCGGGAACGTCGCCTGCTGGACGGGGCCTACGCGAAACGAGTCTCGAGGAGTACGGAACCGGCGCCTACGTGTCTGCGCCTGCGGAGACAGGTCTCGACGCGCCCGTGACGTCAACGGGACGTGTGTGCGTGCGTGCGGCTTGGTGCGCTCCGGAAGGGAGAGAGGCCGGGCCTAACTGCGGAGACAGGTCTCGACGAGTCCGTGACGTCAACGGGACGTGTGTGCGTGCGTGGGGCTTGGCGCGCTCAGGAAAGGGAGAGGGCATGACCTAATTGCGGAGGACCATGGCTACGACGCACTTCTGGCTACGACGCGGCGGACTTTGCTACGACGCACTTGACGGCGGGTTGCTGCTGCGCACCTGCTGCCCTGGCGGGGAGTGAGGGAGAAAACGGACCCTATATAAGGCGGAGCGCGAGGCTGCTCAGGAGTTCTCTCAGATTTGACGACTGTATCGCAACCATGTAATTAAACCGTTCGTTACGTTACCAATTCTCCCACCTCCACTGGACTCCTGGGTTCTTCACTTCGGGGAATGGTCGTCGTCACGAGCCAGGAAGCTCCCGGACGTGCGGCATAAACCCCGCCTCTAACAGCAGGCAGACAACAGCTACCGAAGCGTCAAAGGGTCGATACTGTCTTACCACTTCTTTCTGTTCAAAGTAGGAAAAGTGATTGGATTTGGCGATTTCAAATATTCTGCAGAGATGCATTTAAAATGTTTACATATTTTAAATCCGGAAGAAATATATGTGAGTTCTTCGGTTTTGTTTTAATTTCGACATTCGCTTTGCGTATCAGCCTGTGGAGGCTGATTTCTACCGTAATAAAACAAATATTGCGAAAATTTCTGCAGTGAAGTTAAAAACAGAACAAGCTTTTTGGTAGTAGCGCGTCACACGTTTCTATTTGGAAGTTGTAAAAGTCTCGCGCTGAAGATTCTTTGTTTGACCCGAACCCAAACATTCTTAATTCAGTATTCTATGAAATAGAGGCGAATGTATTAGACAAGAGCCCGCACACCTTTATTATGGTGTTCGTCTGTTGCACGTCTTGGCTGCGATGAGCCCTTGGTCGGCTGTCACTGTTGGGCGGCAAAGAAAATCTCACTGGAGAAAAGGCGGCGTTGAAAAGCTCACCGGAGAGAAGCTCGCCGGTGAAATGCTCACCGCAAAACGGGTTCCGGAAGAAATGTCCCCGAAAAAAACATCCCCGGAAAAAACGTCCACCGGAAAAAAAGGCCCCAGGTGGAAAGTAGGAAAAAATTGCGATCGGAAAATTCATCAAACGCCGTTTCGTCGAACGCCATTTCATCGAATGCCTTTTCATCGAACGCCGTTTCATCGAACGCCGTTTCATCGAACACCGTTTCATCGAAGCCGTTTCATCGAACGCCGTTTTATCGAACGCCGTCTTATCGAACGCTAGGGTGGCATTCCTGCTTCCTGAAGCTGGTCGGAGGTGCCCATCCCGGTTTCTGGAAGTTTTTGACTTGCATCGCCGCAGAACATCAACTGACGGAAGACAAGCTGGAGGCGATGCTGAGTTCCCAAGAGCCTCCTCGCCAGAAGGCCATAGCGGCAAGAAATGAGAAGGTCCGTCTTTTTTATGAGAACCGACGGAGCACCTTTTGAGAGCAATTGCTGATCATTTGAAACGGTGAATGGCTGTCGCACGAACACATGAACCCCCGAAAGTTTTCAAATAAAATTTGAAGTGACGTACTTACTTTTGACTTCATTGAGTATTAAAACGAAACAAAAAACAATGTTTCATTGTAGTTTCATAAATAGCACCTCAGCTTTAGCTACTGCAAGCTTCGGGCAGTAAAAAAGTATCGATAGAAAGACATGAGAAGCTAGGAGACTCACATGGCTAAAGTTGTTGCACCTGCGCAAAACCTAAGTTGCCTTCTGGCCTCCATTAGTTGGAGTGCGCTCTTACCGGGAGTACGACTTTTTATTTATTTGTTACAATACCTCAAGGCCCATCGGGTAATACAGAGGGGGTGAACAGATAAACAGATAAGATATTTATCCTTTGGATGCAAAGAAAAAACACTATTTACAAAAACGAGAAACGATCTGGCCAGAAACCATAATGTTCCATAAGACAGCGTTCTATACTGAACGGCTTCGATGAAATTGGGTTCAAATAAATGGCGTTGAAATGAATATTTTTGATAGAACAGGGTCGATAAAATATCGAGAGCTGCTAAGAAATAATGGTACATCGGTTTGTAATGGTGAGCTTTTCTTCGCATGTATCAAAAGTGTGGTGAGCTCTTCTCCGCATCCGCCAGATTTCTGTGAGCTTTTCTCCGCCGGAGAACAGCGCAGCCCCGAGAAGATCACGGAAGAAAAGCTCACCGCAAAACTGACAGATGCTGAGGTAAATCCACGCAAGTATTATACGATCAAGCTTTTAAATTTAGTATTTGCGGTTCCACTCTGGGGGCCCCGTGGGGAACACAAAGGGAGATATATACGAAATTTGTATATTACAGACATCAATAGAAAAGAAGAAGCAGAGGTCAACAGTTGCGCAGGATAAGAACAATTAACAAAGTGATAGACACGTATTTTTTTTTATCAAGACATTGCCTCAACGTTGAGTTCTATAACGAAGAGACCTCGTCATTGCTCCCGACGACCACAGAGAGCCCCCAAATTGTGTCAGCACCCATCCACACCAAAAATCATAAGTTGCTACACAAAAAAAAAATACGGAAAAGATTGTTGCTATTATTCATATACTAAAAGAACGCCATTTCCGAAAACGAAAATCGTACGTGAGTTTCCTCCGCATTCGTCAAGAGGCCGATGAGCTTTCCTCCGCGTCGGTCGGTTTTGTGGTGAGAATTTATTCTATGAGCTTTTTCCAAGATTCGCGACTTTGGGATCGACCTGCACCTTTTTTCTTTTTATATCGGAACCGCAAAAAAGATCGCACGTGCCTGAAAGACGATGCCGGTTTTCAGTCATCATATTTTCACAAAGGGAAGCATCTGAGGCTGTGTTGCGCACTAGAAGATCAACCGCACCTGGGACCCGACATTTCACCGAACGCCGTTTCATTGAATGGATCATAAGTTTCTGCCAATAATATTTGAAAGGTACTGCCTATAATATTTGAAAATTTATTCTTTACTTGAAACCATTGCAATCTTGCAAACCAAGAAGTAATTTCTCATTGTCCCCCGTACGACAGACGCTTAGATGGCACGACGTGAGTGACACGCCTGGAGTTGTAACCAAGCGGATGGATTCGGGGTTTCCACCACCTCCCCCTCCGCCAACCCCGATATAATATATATATATATATATATTTTTTTTTTTGGATGGCAACGTTTTTGTTTGTTTTTTCCGCTATTGGGATTTTTTGTTTAAAAATACCGGCCAATTGTTGCAATTGAAAGTTTCGGTACGGGACGACAACTTTTTCAATGAAACGGCGTTCATTTAAATGTCCTAAATCCCTACACGTTTCTCGAGTTTTTTTTTTTTTTTTTTTTTTATTACTATTGCCTTTGCTTGACGACAACTCAGGCGCAGATTTGGAAAACCCTCCCCCCCCCCCCCCCCCCCCCCTTTTTTGTTTTTTCTTCCTAAAGACAAACCGGCAAAACACAAAAAGAAGGTCCAGACTCCTCGGAACGCAACACAACGACGCCTACCCCAGCCACAAGCGAGTGGACCCCCTCTAATTAACTTTGAGAGCAGCGTTATCCGTAAGGACAGAACAACGAGAATGGGCGGACAACCGTCCTTTCTCGTTACAACCGTCCTTTTCTCGTTTTCTTCCTCAATTTTAGTGAGTGTTATCCCCAGCGCAAAGGGGGAGCCGGCCCGAAACAGCCCAGTAACCGAAGCTCAGGTAATTTTTGCTGAAAATCGGACTATATCTGTCGGTGCATCGATATCATGTTTTTAAACTGAAATTGGTCATATTATGCGAGAAAAAAAAAACACTCCGGAGGTGACCGCGGTACATGGCTCACTATGCTTTACTGTTAATCAAACGTTCCACTTTATCTCAGTTTTGCTTTCGACATAAAATTGGCTCACTTCGAAAAAAAAAAGGGTTATTCACTTGTGATCTAGTAAGAAAGACAATCACATGACCCAAAAAGCGCCCACCGCCCGTTGACGCTGCTACTTGCGCGCCTGAGCGTTTACCTGTTTGAGTTATTTGCAGAGGCGGTGTCTCGTCCGCGCGAGCGAAACAAAACAACAACAAATGAGGTTCTCGGTAAAAGATGCCGGGACCTTAAAGGCAATTCATGCTGGAAGTGACTAATCGGAACATGTAATTATAAAAGTTAGTTAAAACTTTTTTTTTCATAGCTTTCTGACAAATGCACTACGCTTTGATCAGTACGTAAATAAGACGCAACACTATCTAAAATTGTGGTAATTTATTTTTTGACATTTTGACAGTACAACATAAAGTTCTGCTTCCGTGCAATTTAGAAATCGTACACCTATTTAAAAATCATGGTGACCGTTGAAATAAAACGAAATCCGATAGCTCTGGAAAAAAAAAAAAAAAACTGGGACTCTAATGGCTGTTTATTGCATCGCGAAATGGTTCATTTCGTATCTTTTTTCCTCACAAGGAGATCAGACACTTTTTAGAGTGAGTAGCTTTATTTTTTAAAGAACTGCTTCGCTGGAATGAAAAGTAGGCTTTGAGGGGCCGCTATTAGGATGCAACGCTTTCGCAACATTTTAATTTATGACACATCACCACGAAAGAAATGTATGACATATTTCGCTCTTGTACTGACGATATCAACAATCTACATGCAATTTGGAAATCGTATCGTGCGAAAAAATCTCGGAACACGGAATACCCGAAAAACCGATCCAAGTCCTTTTCCGAAGTAAATCAGGGCAGCGAAATGAGGCGTTCTGTAACCGCGTCTTTTTTCTTCCTCATCCGGTAATAATGGGACAAAGAGCCTCCTTCGCGATGGGCCTGGAGGCCCAGAACCCTCACTGCTATCCTCTTTCTAAACTGCATAAAAAAATGGAAAAAAAAGCCATTCTCGCAGTGTTCAGGGCGGGGTGACGGGATGGCTGGGTTAAGTGGAGGTGGCTTTCAGGGTCAAGCCGTCCGCTGATAACCGGAACAAAAAAACAACCTTTTCTTTATTTTTGTTAGGAAATAACACTATATCGCGTAAGCAGGTGAGTGGGAAGGCTTCCCCCCAGTGCCATCTGGATTCCGGAAAAGTTCCTATCGGAGATGAAATTCTACTGAGATATCCTCTTAAGATAAAAGATAGGATGTAGCACAATTTTATTAAATGTAGGAACCAAAATCTTCTCATCGAATTTAAAAAAAAAAAAAACAAGAAATAAATTGAACTCCGATCTTAAAAAGGCCAAATCCGAATATGATCAAAATATATTTTGAAGGGTATACAATGACCCAAGAAAGATATGAGAAGCTGTAAACGAAATTACTGATAGGAAAAGACGCGTGCAAGGAACGCAAAGTGTCTCTATCGACGGCGGGATCCGGTCAAAATGGTCCCGGTCAAAATGGTCTTGGTTAAAAATGGCCCCGACAAAATGGTCCCGGACAGAATGGTCCTAACTGCTCGCCCGGACAAAATGGTCCCAGCGTGGCATTGTTTATTTGCTGTTTTCAGGTTTTTTGTATGTTCTACCCTTGATGGATATTAGCAGGGGCTTGGAACTCTGTACACACAGCACGTGCAACGACCTTGAACGACTTTTTTGAGGGTGTGGGTCATATGAATACACTTTCGTATTAGGCCTTCGCTTCAGCAGCGTCGACTTCTTGTCTCTTGAGTGGTTTATTAAATAAATACGCCCATAATTGCGAAATTAGTTTTTGATTTGTTTAATATACAATGTTCAGACAGAGCGATGCTATTTCTGAAAAAAATAGAACGCGGTGGTACGACAGGTTCAATTAAAAAAACCGCGTCAAGAACCTGTAGTACCTGTATGATAATGATTTTCATTCCGAATATCGGTTTGAAGCTCGATAGCGCTAATTTGAAAACAGGTTCTGGCGATAGAAAGATATTGATTACACACGTGGAATATATCGGTAGAAATCAAGAACCTTTAAGAAATAGGGCTACATAGTATAGATAGAAGGGATTTAAAATTTGTTTCAAATGATTATAATGAAAATGTTGATATTCTCCTTGAACGTGTGTCAAAATAAAAGTACCAAACCATTTTGTCCTATAAAGAGTGCTCAAAGTATTGATAAATTCACCTGGGACCATTTTGTCCGGGTTGGTACTTGGGACCTTTTTGTCCGCGACCATTTTGTCCGGGACCATTTTGACCGGGACCATTTTGACCGGGACCATTTTGTCCTACACCCATCGACGGCAGGAACGTGAGTGGACAAGAAATGGCGAATCTAATGAATATGCATTTTGTTGACGTTGGTTCACCACCACAACACGAAGATACTTCGCAATGCTGTGCCACAGACGCAATGACTTCCTTATTAAACACGATAATGCTATTACCAACTACGCCAATGAAGTAGAAGGGCTTTTAAATAAAATTAAAAACAATGCCGCAGCTGGCGTAGACGACATCAAGCCAAGGCCTGTCAATATGTCTCCAGACAAATATCTTATCTCTTGTCGCTTTTAATCAATCGGATAGTGAAATATTTCCTAACGAACTAACGAAAATTGCAAGAGTTACTCCGATATACAAGGGTGGCGGGGAACACCTTCTACAGAATTATAGACCAATCTCGGTTTTGCCAATTTTCTCAAACATGTTTTAAGGGGTTATAAACTCTAGACTAGGCAATATGTGTTCCAGGAACAATGTATTAAACAAATATCATTATGGCTTTCAAGAATCTAAATCTGCAGAGCAGGCACTTGTAGAAGTAAAGGATAAAGTTATAAACAATATTGAAAATAGAATATACACCTTAGGCTGTTTCCTGGATGTTAAAAAGGCTCTCGATACGATCTAACATGACATATTACTAATCAAGCTTCAAAGGCACGGCATACGTGAGGTTGCTTTGACATTAATAAAAAAAAAACTACCTCCAAAATCGCATGCAGTATGTTTATATTAACAGCAATTTTTCTAATACACTCAAAGTAAAGTACGGTATTCCGCAAGGGTATATTTTGGGCCCCCTCTTATTTCTTCTGTAAGTGAATGATATCATAAATATTTTGGGATCCGCTGAGCTTGTCATGTACGCTGACGACACTAACGTGTTTTTGCTTCAAGCTCTTAAAGCGGCCTTAGAATCTATGCCAAATACTTATCTGGACAATCTATCAGTGTGGCTTCAAAATAATAAATTACAACTAAACGTAAATATATATATATATATATATATATATATATATATATATATATATATATATATATATATATATATATATATATATATATATATATATATATATATATATATATATATATATATATATATATATATATATATATATATATATATATATATGATTAATTTTCACTCTCGTTAATATGTGCGACAACACTAAGGTCACAATATATTTCGAAAATAAAATTATAGAGGAGGTGTCAGAACAAAAAGTTATTGGGGAGTGGTTCAATCGGGAGTTAAGTTGGAACACGCACATAAATAAGCTGAGCTCTGAGCTATTCCGAGCCATCGTATGTATTTATAAAATAAGAAATCGCATACCTTTATGGCTAAAAAAGAGTATATATTACGCTTTATTTTACTCCAAACTGTGTTATTGCATTTTAGTCTGGGGCATGACATCGGCAAACAATTATAATGAATTGATCATCTTACAAAAAAAAAAAGGTCTACGACTATTTGAAAATTATAAAAATAAGCCTCAAGACCTCCCAACTGAACCGCTATTCAGCAATAATGGCCTACTGAAAGTTAATCACATTTAATATTTTAAGTTGTTACAGATAACACACAAAAAAACACTTCGCCATTCCGCCAGAAAACACAACCTATCACAAACTTAGACATAGAATCAGACGACCTCCTAAAAATAGGTACCAATTAAGGAAAACAAAACGACAAGCTTCCAAGTCGCCAAAATTTTGAATAATACAGATCTCATAAACTTTACCTGCAATACACTCCAATTAAAAAAAAAAGAGTAACGGCACTTTTGTGGGCAGTGACATTGTGTTCTGGTATGTGTGTAGTGTGTACTTATTAAATCATGTCCATACTTCACTTTCGAATTGTTAAAACATGTTTCTGACTAGTTTGTTTTTACCATTACATGTTTAAAAAACTATCGTGGGGTAATTGATTGATCCTATTTTTTCGTTTCTGGGTTGTATACGATTTTATAGCTTCTTTTCTTCATTTTTCATGTTCAGAAAATTTGGATACCCTACACTGCTGTGTTAGAACTGTAGAAGGGACAGAGACCTCGTCAGGCGTCACGCCTTTTGTCTCTGCCCACCTCCAGGTCAATCGGGAAAAGAAAGGATAACGAAAGAAAGAAAGAAGAAAAACGGTCTCTTACCGCGATGCTATTGGATAGAAAATGGTGTAGTACCATCGGGATTCTCACGATTACCGACGCCACCCGCGCTTCGTCGTGCACCGTTGTTCGGCAGCGCCATGGTTTAAATAGTGAATTTTTCAACAGTGCGAAGTGCAGAGCATTTTGAAAAAGTTCGTATATCTGGAGGGACCCGAGACACAAGCCCTCAAAGTGGAATAGTCCTCGAAACGCGGGACTGCTCGTCACCCTAGCTGCACCCGCCGTACTGAATTCTTTGCTTGAAGTACACACCCTCTCATTTAATTTGAAATTTGAAAATCGCTCTTTTAGTGCAATGCTAACAAAGGGCTGCACGTAAGTGAAAAGGCAAGTTAGAAATTGCCTTTTAGTTGAACAGGTCAATAGATTAATCTTAGCATGATATTTGCAGTGGTATTTATGAAAAGGAAGCTTGCGCTTATGCTGCAAGAGTCATTTTTGCTGCTCTTAAATCTGAGATTTGACTGCTTCTAGATCGCTCCACCAATATTATTTAGACCAATCACATCACTGCTTAATGCTTTCGATGAAGTACCTCTTTTAAAGTTAGTATTAAGCGTGTGGGTGTGCTTGCGTAAATTACTTTGTAAATGTTATGCGATTGAAATTTAGAAATATTAATGCACGAAAACGAATTCATGACTGTTACTCATCACTTTTAAAAGTTATAAAATTAACTCACAATGACTCTGGGGAGCCTGCGTCAATAGTCGACTTTCGGCGCGAGCACTCGGCTTCCGAATGACGAAGCGCACATTTGCACGTGGTTACGACGTCCCGGGTTCTGAATACATAGCCCCGAAAAGAAAAACAATTTGTTTTGAACAGTCTGGTTGGGACACGCGTAGTCAAAAAACTAATTTTCCGCGAAAAAAAGTAATTAGAGCAATATTGACGGCGCGAGACGAGATTTAGTCGATAGTCACCTCCTTTCCACTTTTTCCGCTCTTAGCATTTCGGGCGCGTGGAGGAGAGGTGGATTGGCTTCGCCTTCACAACGAGGTGGAAAGGACGAATGACCATCTCGTTGAGCGAATGATCGTTCCGTGAGGTCACAGGGCTTTGCGCGCGGAATTTCAAATAAATCTGTCGCCGTCAATATTGCTCTAATTTTTTTTCGCGTAAATTTTATGTTTTGGTATGTCCCAAGCAGACTGTTTAAAAATAAGATTTTTTTTCTTTTTTCAGGGGCCCTTTAATAATTTTGAAATCCCGGAGAGTACACAAATGAGGCGTGCTTGCTGCATCCAATTCCACCGAAAGCATTCCGTAATCAGTCTTTGGAAATCATTACGCACGCGTAATGCATGCACGGCATTGTAATTGCGGTTTATCAGAATGATCGAGACAAGCTTAATTATTTATTTGCTTGTCTCACTCGCGAAAAGCAGCCTTAGCAGACTTACTTATGACATCACTCCGCAGTGGTGGCGTTTTCACGGCGTGACTATCTTTCATTTATTTTTCGGCGCATTTGCAGTGCCGTAGCGTCTGATTGGGGGCTATGACAGTGACCATGGGTCATCACGTGACCGCACACATGATTATCAACAGACTTTGTGTGTAAAAAAGGGAGACTCAAATTATTGATATCAAAGTTATATCATGGAAATCGATGGTTTACATCCTAGTTACATTTTGAATACAGACACCAGGAACTATATAAATTACAATGCTTCCGTTCGTCCATGCATTTCCCGGCAAACTGCGAAAATTGATGTCAAGCGACGTATACAACAATTCAGTTTCCCGCTAAATGTAAAGAAAAAATTTATACAGTGATGTGATTGCTGCGCCAAACGTCCACCAAAATGCTTATCCTGCTACATTTCGCCAACATTTAAGGAATTTCTGCCAACATTAAGGTCAATATCACTTTATATACTAAAACTAGCAATAGTTCAGCTATACAGTGCGTTAGTATTGTGCAGATTTTCGCCGCTTTCCCTTAATTCATATTGTTATAATGGGCGATTATGTAATCTAATAGTCTGCAGAGTTATAAGAAAATAATCGAAGTTGGCTACCCGATCAAATACCAAAAACGATTATTGACTGCAGAAAGCCGATTGTGCGAGATTAGGGTGACGAAGATGATCCCTCGTGGGAGACAGACCCTACTTCAGTATTATGTTTCCGCTAAACAATACACTACTACTAATTTAAATCACGGCCAAGATTTCGGCGAAAATAATGTTAGATCTGTCCGCGGCTTATGAAACATGTTACGAAATAAATATGATTTATCTAAAGAGTCTGTTTCTGTGTGAGAAAGTGCGCGATTGCATCCGCGAGCATTTCAGGAATGAAGAAATGTTAGCGGAAGAGCAGTCATAAATCATGATTTCAGCATATTAGCGAGAATAATCTAATAGGGGTTTCTCAAAGCTTACTGATTATTTTGCGACAAAGTAGACGCACCGACCTTTTTTAGAGCTTAGGATGTGCACCCAGGATGCATCGGAATGAGATATAGATTGCGGCGAAGTATAGATTTATTGAATGTAATAAATATTGAATAACTTTCGTCCACGTCATTAATTTATTTTTGTTCCAAACGGCTCAAACGTCAGGTGACGGATGTGGTGCGAGCCTTAGCAAAGGTGGACGAATAATTGGAGGACGGAATGCCACTGAAGGTGAATTTCCCTGGATGGTAAGCGTACTGCGACGGGTACCGGGAATTGTTTAACGCGGTTTCAGTCATCTTCCTGTCCGATGAGAGGCTTCAGTGATTGCTTTATTATTTTGAGTCTTGGGTACAATACGCGTACACTTCTTTCTACCGGTGACTGTATCGTGTCGAAAAGGGAAGAGGCTTGCCGACGATGTGTTTACGAAACGAAACGAAACACCAAATACGTTGTAGTTAATAAATTATTTTTTAACACACTAGGCAAATACAAAAACAAATGACAAAATTTAATTACCGACAACCTCCCTATTATATTTGTTGTTTCTTATAGTTTACTAGAAAATTATGAAGTAGTGAATGCGTTTAATAGTGCGGAGTACCAGGAACAAAAAAATCACGTTCACACATCTTAAATTAGTTATTATGTCTCATATTCTGGAGGGAAAGGCGAAAGAGAAGAATAACTACAGTGATGTCTCGTTAAAATGGAAACATCTGTTTCCCCCAAGAATCGTCCATACTAAGAGTTGTCCATAACAACGAGACAACAATGCACGTATTTTCTCAATTTGTCCCTCAAATAGGAGTACACATAGCGTGGTATCTATATTTACGAGGTCCATATAAACGAAACATGACTGTATATAGTCAGTGGCATGGTAAAATGCTCAGAGTGGAATGTCTTGATGGTTCTTGCATTGTGATTCGTTCTTAAGCGCATTGGAGAGGTAATAAGATGTTCGGTACTGCTATGTCTTGCGTTACTTTAGCATAAAAATCTCAGGGTATGACGAGTCCCATCTAATTACTCCAGAGCCAACGATGTTCTTTAAAATTGCCGTTATCCGATCAGAAATCCAAAGAACGAAGCATGAAGCGTGATAATAACAAGCAACGTTCTGCGTATCGTGAGCAGTCGGGGACTGTATTTTGTTATCCCTCGAAGTACGAGTGCATCGCGTAGAACTATAAAAACGAACACCTCAGTCGACCGACCTAGTCCGACAAAAAAAATGGAGTTGTTCGTACTCGTAGGGTATTTTATAATGGCGTATGCCGAATAAGTCGTGTATCGTTAATACGAAACCCTGTTAATGCGAATGCCCCGCTGTATAGACAATAATGTCGGTGACGAACTGGGCAAACCCGTGATTTTTTGTGTCGTCATTACGAGCAACTCATATTATTGACGCTTTATCTTTATTTTCTTTTTTTTTTTTTTTTTTTTGGGGGGGGGGGGGGGACGAGGAGAGGAAGGATGGAGGTTTTTAAAGCAACGAGACTATTACCCGGCACTGTGTTCCACTACAGGTGGCTATCCTGAACAAATCCATGTATCACTTTTGTGGGGGATCTATCATCAAACCGGACATCGTTGTGACCGCTGCACATTGTGTAGATGGGCGAGTATATGCCTTGCTTGGAAAGGAAAATGCGATAAACATAATACTTTCCTTTCTAGGAAAGAACCGGGTAGCATATTTCTTCGGGCTGGGCTCTTGGACCTCAATAACCCGCCCAGCTACAGCCAACTGCGACGTGTAAGCATCACATCGTTATAAAATGACGGCATTTGTTGTTAGAGTGCTCATAAGCCTTGAGGTTTTTTTACACTCGAGATATATTCTACGACTCAGAGTCCACTAGCCACTCTGTTCACCTGCAGGTGAAGTTATTTTTGCTCGATACTCGTTGTCACGTCAATAAAAAAGATAGTTTTGAGCATTGCTAATGCGCCGCGCGAAGTAGTTCTTACAAGATTTGGTCATAGAAGGAGGAAAGTATGCTTTTAGCGCTTTAAGCGTGTACGTACTGATAAGTTGACAAAAAGCTAATCTAAGATGCACCACAAATACATCTTCATTCAATACATCACTCGGCAAAGCAGTAACATTCGGCAAAAAGCCCACTTTTTTTACTACGGTTCTAGAGGTGAAAGCGGGTGCAGGTGCAAAGACATCACGGAGGGGAGTGCATTATAACAGTGAGTAATTAAATTATACCGAGACGAAAAATTAATCGAGCAATGATTAAGCAATTCATTTTCATTGAGAGCACAGGACATCTTCGGAACAACCCTTCATAATTCGGTCCTCTTGTCTGAGGCTAGAAACTGGAGTAGGAGGGCCGTTCTAGTTTAGCGGCATCGTTACTAGCGATCAGATATGCACGCAACGCGTTACTAGTAACCAGGTACTCCTACCTAGTTTCTTTCCTCGGTAACGATTAACGTATATAGTTACTTTTTTAGAAAATCAACTAGTAAGGTAGTTATAGTTGGTGACAGGTCCAGAACGAAGTAGAAGCTCCTCCCACACCTTTCCACTTCAGCGGAGCGAGCGGTGGAGAGGAGGTCTCCTCCTCACCAGCGTATCGCTATGCCAAAGGGAAGAGAGGTGGGAGGAGCTTCCACTTCGTTCTTGACCTGTAACTGACTATAGCTACTTTTAAGGCCAAATAACGAGTAACGGTATTTCTTATTTTTGAGGAGTAACATGTACAACAAAAGTTAAACAGCCTCGTTCTAATTCTTACCTGAAGATGAGTCTATTCCGACAAAGGCAGATGGGCACCCTGAAAAACAACTAAACAGTAAGACAGTATATCAAATTTTTCGCTGAACACGTTAGTCGAAGTCTACAGCTGGGAATGTCCATCACCCAGCGAGGACAATAAGGTTGGTTGGTTGAACCATCTGGAATCGTGTACGGATCAAATGTAAACCCGGAGGTTGCCAACGCGGGAAGCCTCAGAAGCCATTGTCAACTTCGAACTTTTGAAGCAGAGAGAACAAATGATAGAGGGGAATCCCAGATTCACCAGCACTTGATGAAGCAGGGCACTGTCGTTCATTCGAGCGTGTAAGTAGATGGACTAGTCCGCGTCGCCCGAGATGTATTCTCAAAGAAGCTTGGAAACATAACTGATGAAAACTTCGAGAGGCAACCACAGCTTAAGTGCAACGGCCAAAGAAAAACAAAATCACTAAATCATAAAACAAAAGCAGTTGTGTATTTTGTTGTCAAACTAACGAGAAAAGTAACTCACTACTTTTGAGGTAAAGTAACGCATTCCTTTTGAGAATCGGTAACGAGTAACGTATTTATTTACTTTTTGAGCGAGTAACGAGTAATTGTATTTAGTAATCTTTTTTGGGCTAACGTGAACATGCGTGCTAGCGATTTGTTACTAAGTTTATTATCGGCACTTGCAGTGGCTCCAGATACGTCATTTTTATGAACGGACCAATCAGTTAAGACTCTATTGTGAATTATACGATTGCAAAGAATAAATTGACCGATGTCGGCATTTCCCGCAGGTGCAAAAATTTGCCGTTCACGAGTCGTATGCATTCCCGGTCAACGATATAGCTCTGCTCAAGTTGGAAGTGCCTTTTAACTTTACCGAGAGCAAGGGGCACATCGGCGCTGTCTGCCTTCCCGCCAAGGATCGCCTGTTGGAGGGCAAAGTTGAAGTCGCCGGCTGGGGATGGACATCACCCGGTAATAGAGACTTGAGTATTTTGCAGCTGTTGGATTGGTGCCTATTGAAACAGTGGTGAGGTTCGGTTTAGCATCTTCAGAACTAACCGTTAATGGTTTATATATATATATATATATATATATATATATATATATATATATATATATATATATATATATATATATATATATATTTTTTTTTTTTTTTTTTAAGACGGTAGTTTGAAACTTTACAAGCTCGGGAACGGGAGGTGAACGACTCTGATATTTAAGGACTCCTGAGTTTCACAGTTTCCCGACGGGAAAGCTTTTATTCATGTAAAATTATGGTTATTCATGCAAGTACAGTCACTGACAGCACAAGAAAACCGGTGTGTATCCAATTATGATCACGTTTCTTGCTTGACAGCATCGCTGCAATTTTTCAGTAAAGAGATATGGAAGCCGAGCAGGCACCCCATAAAAACACAAACCTTAGCGAATGATTTTTTTAGTTACTTTTATTAGCACTCATTTTAGACCATGAAACTAATTGGAACTCGTCGGGAACAAGCTGTGATGACCCTATATATTTTCATATTACATAGCGGTAGATCTTCTCAGCCGCTCAAATCAAGTTAAAAACTTCCATGATTTTTTTTTATTAGTGGTGATAGGGAAGAGAGAAATCCCGGTACATGTTGGCCACACCTTCTGTGGGGGGCAAGTCAGTTCCGGGGTAGGGAGGGTTAGGGATAAGGGATCAAAAGAAGGAAGTAGAAAAGAGAAAGGAGAGGAAGGAGGGGTAACGGGTGGAGGTAGTTTGTGCTACCTAGGAGAATGGACAGTTCACTGGCTTGGGGCGTATGGCACCATGCCTTAGAGCCGGTCTATTAGATCTGCATCTTCTAAGAATGTTATGAGTAAGGCGAATGTTCTTGTGGCATCTCTTACTGAGCCTGAGGGGAAAAGAATGTCTTCAGTTGTCCCGTGGACAACCCCTGCGAGCTGTAGTCCATCGAGGAAAGATTTCCTCGCGTCCGCTAGATTTGGACAGACCCAGATGAGGTGTTCTAGGTCCTCGGGAACGTCACAGCTTGAGCAGTTTGGGCTGATTGTCGGGTCCAGACGATGAATGGCCTTTGCAGTGAACGCACACCCAGTGCGAAGCCTATGCAGAATGGAGGCGCTGGCTCGTGAAAGCTTTGGGGGCACACGTGCGGGTGGTCTTCCGCCAGAGACTCGCGGGTCAGGATGTTGTCGCTTTATTTCTTTGTGTATAAGTTGTCTGGCCTCGTCGATTTTCGACACATAGAGTGTTGGCACATTAAGGTGGTGCGCTTCTGCTGCAAGACGATCGGCTGTCTCGTTGCCTGTGATGCCAACGTGTGAGGGCAGCCATTGAAATGCTAATTGCCAGCCTTTTGTTTCCAAGTTTCTTGCTGTGTGGGCAACGTACCGTGCATATTGGGGGGCATTGTCTAGGTTGCTGAGAAGCACCAGAGCTGCTCTGGAGTCTGTTAGAAGGACTGCCTTTTCGCAGTTGGAGATGTCGTCAAGGGCTTCAAGGCCAAGCCAAAGAGCGGCTAGTTCAGCGGTTGCGGAGGAGGTATGAAAACTGAGTTTTCTTGATCTGGTCACATTAAGTTCTGGGATGAAGATTGCTGCAGTCGATGATTCACAGCTGTGAAGCACCGAGCCATCGGTGTAGACATGTACCCATCCTACGAAAGATTCCTCTATTAGCTCTACAGCGAGGCCTCGGGCGACAAGTTCTGCCGTGAGTTGTTTGTTTTTGAGCATGGGAATGGACTCATTGATTTTCAGCGATTGGGCGTATGGTGGTGGAGCTAGGTAGATCATAGCAGGGGCGTCTATAAGCCTTTCAAACTCTGTTGCGAGATATCCTAGACGAGAGAGGGGACGGCTGCGCAATCGGTTCAGGAGAGAACTCGTCGACTGGCAGGTCGTTTGCCGTGCGATGTGCCGAAGAGTCAGTTCTTTGCCATGGTTTTCAACAAGGTTCATCCTTCCTTCTACTAGCGTCGGAATGTTAGGTGCGTACCTGGGTAAGCCTAGACATAACCGAACAGCAATTCGTTGGAGTGTTTCAATGGCTAATGACTGCGCGTTGCTGATGTGGACTAATGGCAATGCATACATCAGTCTGGAAAGAATCAGGCCCCTATACAGTTGCATCATCATTGCCTGAGGTGTTCCCCATCTGCTGCCTATGATCATACGGATAGCGTTGAGGTGTTGGCGACATTTGATGAGTGTTGATTTGACTGCAGGGCGCCAGGAGATGCGGTCATCTAGTAGAAACCCTAGGTAGGAGTACGTTCGAACCCGCGTTACTTCTGTTCCGTTGATTTCGTAGATTCTGTTAATTGAAGCCCTGCCCGTTGGATGGTACTGAAGGACGGCTGTTTTAGATGTGGAGAGAGTAAGTCCCAGCTTTGATATTTCACCTACAAGTATAGTTAGAGCATCCTGTAGCGCTTGCTGCATCTTGCTGTACACCTTTGTTGGAGCAGAAGCCCAGAGGGCCACGTCATCAGCGTAAATTGCAATGTTTATTACTGGTGTATCGATGTTCATGAGCTGTATGGCCTCTGGCAAAGCGGCCATGACAACGTTGAACAAAAACGGGCTTATTACGCTACCCTGGGGAACTCCTTGAGCTACTGCACGGTTCGAACTGCGGGCTCCTCCTAGGCGTACGCACATTGTGCGACCAGTCAGGAAAGCTCGTATAAATGCAAGTGCTCGACCTTGCACACCAAGTTTGATAAGCTGGGTAATTATGGTACTGTGGGGAATTGAATCAAAGGCTTTTTTGATGTCCAGGAATATGGCTGTGAAAGCTTGCTTTGTGGCCTTCGATTCCTCCATGTCTGATACAAGGTCGCTGATCGCGTCCATCGTGCAGCGTAGTTTGCGGAAGCTAGACAGTTGATTTGGAAGGGCACCGGATGACTCAAGCTGCCAATCTAGACGCCGCAAGACCATTCGTTCCATAATCTTCCCCAGACAGCTAGTGAGGGAGATAGGTATGTAGGAAGAAGTGTCGCCGATCGGTTTTCCAGGCTTATGAATTGAAACCACCACGGACTGTAGCCAGGCAGGAGGAAGGGCAGACGAGCGCCAAATGTCATTGATGTTATCTAGGAGGCCAGGGAGGGTTGCGGCAGAGAGGTTTCGAAGAGCTTGAAACGTGATGCCATCCAAACCTGGTGCACTGCATTTTCTAGAAGAACGCCGAAGAGCATGGTGTAGTTCGCCCATTGTGAAGTCCGAGTCTGCGATAGTTAGCGTTGTTGGTACAGTGCCGGCGGTGCCAATTACAGCAAAGCCTGATGGCGGAGCAGGGATGGAGGTGAATTCATCGGCTAGATGTTCTACAGCTTGTGCCACGGTTATGTTGCGGATTACTGCTAGTCCAAGAGCAGGTGAGCAGGGAACGGCATGTCCGGCGAGAACACGAGCCATATGCCACGCTCGTCTTCCACCTCCCGGAGAGTGAAGAGACTCACATCGTTGTCGCCACTGTCTACGTTGTAAGCGGTGGGTGTGTTTGCGAAATGCAGCGTCGAGTTTACGGTAACGTTGGATGTCTTCTTGCCTAGATGTAATGAGAGAGCGGCGCTGTGCCTTGCGGCGCATTGCTCGCAATTTGAGGTAGGTTAGATCAGGGTTAGGCCGATATATTGGGATTGTCACACTTCGGGTAGCTCTGGAGAGGGCCTGGGAGATGGCAGTCGTGTGGTCTACGTTGCCCTGAGATATTATCTCCTCGAAGTACATCCGGTATGCATCCCGGGAGGCACTCACTTGATCGAATGACATTTTAGCGAACGCCCACGTTTCACCGAATGACACTTTAGCGAATAGTCGGACGCCGCTAAGCGGCGTTTTCGGGTGGGCCAAATGGGTTCACATTTTTGTAATGAGCCACCGCAGACTGTTGCCGCGAAGCGGCGTAAGCGCAGCGCGGCGGGGTGGGTTAACGCGCTCCCCAGTTATTCGCTAAAACGTCGATTCGCTCAAACGTCGCTCTTCGCTAAAATGTCATTCGCTCATGTGATATGGACCCATGCATCCCAGTTAGTCACTAAGCAATTTTTGTGAGTGATCGGACCCTGTGTCGGGGAAGTAATAATTATGGGGAGGTGATCGCTACCCCAGCTGTCTGGTTCGGGCGACCAAAGTGCTTGTATAGAAGCGGTTGCGAAACTCAGATCCAGAACACTGCGTTCGACGCCGGGCCTCACAAAAGTTGCTGTGCCGTCGTTCAAACATTGAAGACCAATGGCTGTTGCCAAATCCTCGAGCAACCTACCTCGACTAGAAGTTTGCTTATCTTCCCATGTCTCGTTATGCGAGTTGAAGTCTCCGAGAAGTAATGTAGCTGGTGAGCATCGCGAGAGTATTGTGCGTAGGACAGACGGGTTCCAGTGAGAATTAGGTCGAACGTAAATAGACACAATGGTGACGTCTGAGTTGCCTTTTCTAATTTTCACAGCCACGTATTCAGCACTGTCGTCACAAAGATCCGAGAGATCCACTTGCACCTGAGTCAATCTTCGATGTACAAACAGGGATGCCTTCGGAGCGTCTGTTGATGACTGAGTTGTCCGAGGGGTGCTGTTATATATGACATAGGGAGCAAGTCGAATCGCTCCTTGTTTTAAATTAGTTTCTTGTAGAGCTAATACTTCAACTGTGTGCAATTGTAAATATTGTCTTAGGTCATCTACTCGTTTTCGAAGCCCATTGACGTTCCATTGAATAATTGAAGGAATTTGACTATTTTTTACGGTAGGTAGTATGTATTTTTTGTTTGGTGGTGGCATACCTCAGCTGTCTGAATGGCTTGCAAGAAGGTAGCTGGCTAGTTGCCCCAGGAGGCGACTAGCGGGGTGATAATGTCAATGATTGTAATCACAGCCTGTGCTACAGGGGACTTAACCGAAGTCAGGAAAGAGCGTAGCAACGAAGCAATTGTACAAAATGCGCTTCCTAGGCTTTGAGGCTTGGGCGTGTCGTTTGATTGTGAGGTTTTCTTAGCTGGGCGATCACGAGCCCATTTGGGGGACTTTCTTGGTCTTTTGAAGCTCCCCCATCAGCGGTTATTTCCGTGCCTCTTGAAGACCCGGACTGTTGTGATGATGTAGCCGCAGAGTTTCGTCGCGGCTCGGGACGTCGAGGTATCCAAAGTAGGATAGTTGTTGTCACTCATCGGTGGGACAGGAGGCTGTGAGTTTTCTTTCCAGCCATGTCTATGTTTGGGCAGGGCGTAGTGTTGCACAACGTGGGTTTCTGGATTGCTCATGATAGCTGATTTTGCTGTTGAGTAATCTACGTTGTTGGAACTTTTGTAGTTGGATATTTGTTTTTCCGCTTTTGTATGCTGGACAGTTCCGTGACGTTGCATCGTGGCTTTTCTTGCAGTTGATGCATTTAGGTTTTTGTGTTTCGCACTTGCTGGTGTCGTGGTCAGCTCCACAACGGCTGCATTTTTGGGCTTTTGTGCAAGTACTTGCGATATGTCCAAAGCGATTACATTTCGGGCATTGTCGCGGTTTCTCAAGGTACGGGAGTACTTGGTACCTCGTGTGCTCCACATAGACATGGTCAGGCGGTGTTCCTGTGGTAAAGATAAGCTTTACCACCTGTGATTTGCCAAGTCTTCTTGCTTGGGTTCCTGGGGATTTCACTCTTACGGATGCCGAGAGGTCATCATCTGCGATCTCTACTGATATTCCGCGGATGACTCCGACAGAGGAAGATGCGGGAATAGGTTCGTAAGTGTGAACCTGGAGTGGACCAATATTTTTCAGCTGGAGTATGGCCTTTGTTGATTCCAGATTTCGGGTGTCAAGGGCAAGGAGGTTCAAACGATAGCTTGGTCGAATCTGGATGATGCCGTCTGGTGCCAGACTGTCAAGCTTTTCCTTCAGAACCAAGGGTTCAATTTAGTGATGAGTTTTGTAGGGTCCATCGGTTTAACGATGACAGTGAGGTTGTGAGAAACTTGAGTGATTATTGTTGCCTCACTTGAATTAGACCCGTGGCGCCTTTTCTTGGTAGCCTTGACGTTCCACGGCGCTTCGTTGTCCGAGTCTTCCATGGAGCTGTCAGAGGATTCATCAGGGACGTTCGATGTCTCGGCAGATTCGTTTGTGTCGCCTGCGGGCTGCGATGGTTTCAGTTGGCTCATGTTCAGTGATCCGAGAGGGCGGAGTCCGCGGCCTCTGCCTCAGGTGCCTCGGAAGGCGACTCCTCGTTGAAGCACAAAGGTTTCAGCCGTGCCTGAAGCAGGTAACTGGAAATAATGATATAAATATTCCGGAGCGAACAAATCGCGCGTTGCCTCTATCACGTCGTCGTCTTCTTTTCCCCATGATTTCGCGAAAACAAGTTATTGTGAGTTGAAATTGGGGTTACAAGTTCAGGTTCGTCCGTAAATGTGTTGAAGCAGTTCTGAAGCAAATCAGTGACTATTAAAATTTTACGAGAGCTAACGTGTGACGCAAAGGCTCACGATCAAGTTTGCTCGTTCATGGTTACACTTTTAGACACTTGTATTTCGATGCAATTACAACTGGCCCATACATTTTGTTTATGCCTGTTCTGGTCTCGTCACTTCGTCACAACGAGCATACAAGGGACTTTTCTAGTCAGCACTGTGTTCCTATGCCGACGCTACTAGCTGAAGGGACCAATCAGAGAGCGTCAAAAGCGCACCATCTTGATGGTCGTCATGTTTCTCTCCGAGTTCAATCATCGCTGCACTAATCATAAACAGAGAAGGACGAGTTTCTCGTGGACATAAGCTGAAACGAAGTATAGCTGTCACCAACGCGGGTTTGATGTCGGTTGCTCATCTACCACTTCAGTTTATTGTGATGTCGCTAGAACACTCGAAATTAAGTATTCTTGAGAGAGGGAGAGAAGGATGGCACAAGGCGTTGAGAAGCAGCAGCCCTTTAGGAACTTTCAACTACTCATGCAAGCGTGTGTTTCGTGTTTTTGTGTGTAGGTTTATAGAGCCTGAAGTTAGTCTGCCTCAACTCGCGACTTGTCTCTCAGCTCTAGATGAGGAATACCGCCAGTGCAGTACAACCGCTACCCTGGTGTTTTTAACCTGCATCACGCAGTAGTGATACACGACCGCACCCTGGTACGATGCTCGTCCAGATCGAACCGAGCAGGAGTGAGGATTGAGCCAATACCACCTAGAATACAAGGCCTGCGCATGACGTTTCGTTAGTAGATCCCCGACCCGCCCCAAGCGGCAAACAGGCTGAAGCTTGACGAGAGTATGGGCAACGTCCCAACTGCGTCGCATTCACTTGCGGCCACAGCTGTGTGCGTGACTGCTGAGCGCGAGCTGATAGCGAGCTTCCAGTTCATTTGCAACGTGCACGCGAACACTCTCTCGGCCAGGAGCGCGAGCTAGCACGCGCTCCTGGCTTTGAGACGGGCATTTCGAGCGCGCGCGCTCGTTCTGCGGAAGAACGCTTCAAAGCAGCGACCCGGAGTATACAAATTTCCCTCGAAAATGGCGTCCACTGCTAGCATCCAGCGTCCAGCGAAGGGCTTTGCAGCCCTTCGCAAAGCAGTAAGGCAATTTCACTCACGCATTTGACGCTCCACGTGAACGTCTAACTTCATCGTATGCCATAGCAACAGACACTCGGCGTGAGCATCTGTTTCATTATCTGCTACGCAAACCATTGAAGCAGGCGACGGAGCAGACGACGTCGCAGACGATGTAGCAGACGACGGTGCTCATCCGGGCTAGCTAGGGGGCGCTGAGGGGATCTACTAGTGATGACGTTTAGAGGAGGAAACGCGCAGGCCTTGTGTTCTAGGTGGTATTGATTGAGCCCAGGATCCCTGGATTTTGCGGCGCGAGCTTTCGCTTGACATGCTCCGAGCTGGTGTGCCCCGGGTAGCCCACTTGGCCATCGATCCCCCTCATGACAATTAGCACATCCAGGAACAAACAAGAGCAATCAACAAATTAAAAGACGACAGGGCGAAAATCGCGTGAGGCCCGGAGTCGCAGCCTCATGCTTTACATATTTATTCAAGGAGCCATGAAACTATTTTACTACTTTCGATGAATAGTACTCGAAATAACTCCGTAACGTTAATAACTGCTGAATAATCTCGTCTTAGTTGTATTTTTCTAAGTAATGTAAATCGCCAAATTATTCGAGTAATATGAGCATCGTTTACCCGCTCAAGTCGGAGCCAGAACATACGGCCACGTGGCCTGGTGGCTATCCTATGCCGCCAACGTTATTCAGAGCCACGCGCTAAGGTTGGCAAAGTAGAAAACGCGTGCAGAGCTCACATTTTTAAAGTTCGGCTATTCTCATCACCGCAGTAGTTCGACACGAGTCACTACACGAGTGTCCGCCGTGGCATTGATTGTTACGTGCCGAGGAGGAGTGTTCACGCAGTTCTCGTGTTCAATCCTTGAACCGCGCTCGACTCTCGTCAGGCAGGTGGTTTCAATCCCACAACTACGTTATCAAGCTTTGCAAAGTAGAAGCTGAAAGAAAAAGTCCCATTTTATTCTCGCAATTTCACCGCATTGAAGATGGTTCTAAATAAGTGGCGGTTAGTGAGTGTATACTCGGGCAAGACTAGGACCAGTATGCCTCTGCCAAGTCATGAACATTTTAACCCGATATAGTTTTGTAATCACATAAGAAAATGAAAGCTATAGGCCAGTGGCTTTCAGGTTTCGAGCAGTGCTCGAGACGTGCAAAATAGAATATTTGGCTCGAGTTTCGAACATGCGTCAATACGCTTCCCCACTGCACCTCCTTTATACTCCGTTCCATCCTAAGTGCCAACGTAGCAGAGGCTAGAAGATCGAGCTCCGAGCTTTTAGTGTTCCTACCATGCACGCGCGCTCGTGCAGTGCGAGCATCATTCAGGGGAACACGCTTTTCCAGGTAACTCCGGCTTCGCAATCACGTAAAGTGAAATATACGGGCTCAAGGAGGGTATGAAAGAAAGCCACACAAATAAAAAAGCTGGAAGGAATGTTGAATGGGACACTGAGTCCGCGAGCTGCATAATTATTTTTTATTATATTTTTTCTTCTTTTTTTAGACGTTTTGTCATTGCGCGTGTTCAGATGCTGACAGATGCTTGCATTCGAACGTGGCACGTGCAAAATCGAACGTTACAGCGCCGCCTGGATGGTGCTGCCAGCATAAGATGGTCGCGTCTTGCGGACGCGCTCGCGCCCCCTGCCCGAGAGCAACGGGAGCGAGCTCCGAGTTTTCAGTGTCCAAGCACGCGCACTACTGCAGTGCGAGCATCGTTCAGGGGAAGATGCTTTTGCAAGTAGCTTCGGCTTCGCTGTCCCGTAAAGTGTAACATACGTGCTCACGGAGGCTATGAAACAATAGCAACACACATTTTGAAGCTGAAAGGAATGTTTGATGAAATGCTAAGGTCGCGAGCTAAATCATTTTATTTTTTTATTTTTAATTTAATGTTTTTCCTTATCCGTTTTGTTATCGCCCATTTACAGATGCTGGCAGATGCTTGTATTTGAGCCTGGCACGTGGTAAATCGAACGCGCCGCTCTTATGGCCGTATCGCGAGGACAGTGCAGCCAGTATAATATGGTAGCGACTTGCGTAAAGCCCCTTCATGTTTTAAAGAAGCGCAAAATGCGTCGCTGCACGAGGCACGTGCAACTGCAGCTCTTGGGAATATCACGGCGACACAGCGCTGCTCTGAGCTAGATTTCAACACCATGTTCTTCTCAGTAGTGACGCGCGGCACGTGTCTGGTGCATGTCCACAATAATGAATGGCGCCACTTTTCCCATTATGGAGGGGCTTTAGTCTTTCGGATACGCTCGCTCGCCCTAAAGTCACTGGATCCTGGGAAAGCAACGCCATTGCCTTCCCTACCTGCTAGCCGGACACAAACGGATAGTAACATAGAGTCGGCCCAAACCTCGCAAGGCGATTGGCTAATCGGTCTATGTTGCCATGGGAATCGCCATCTTGGTCCATTTAAACCTTCGAAGATTCCAGAAAGCCGTTCTAAACCAGTCGCGTTAAGATCACCATGGAGCATCATTTTAGACCCTTTCGCTGTTTACAAACATGAACTGCCTCCCTAGCGTCCCAAGTTCAACTTCCGGTTCATAAGTATGAATCAAAGTCTTACACCCTAACACCGCTGTTTGAAATGTCGATGAAACGTTTAACCACCAATTCTCCAGGTGAACGCCAAAAGAACGAAGAAGCCCGAGATATGGTAAATATTTTCGAGTACTCTTGTAAACCAACTTGCCTCCTCCAAGACGTTAAATTGACCAGCCGAGGGCCCTTGTTAAATCTCCAACTTTGATTTGCGCTTTATCGCTTATGCTTTCTAGCACTGGCGACATAGGCACGCTCGACAGACTTGCAAAGACGGAGCCACCGGAAGTTGCTTGGGAAGCAGCAGGCAGTTCATGTTTGTAAACAGCGAAAGGGTCTAAGTGCAATCAACTTGTTAATCATACCGATCTCCATGGATCTCTTACAATTATATTGTTCTCCTTGCGTATTTCAATACAGTAAACTTATTTTTCAGTGCCTCCAAGCACCGACACAGCATCTGGTGGTGGTATGAAGGTGTACGCTAGTTTCGCCGGTGTGTGGTTAGCGAAATCTCAGTATACAAAAAAGAACTCCATAAAGTTACCCGTCACCAGCGAATCTAGATCGGCTCACCAAGAACGGAGGGGTCAAGGAGAAATTGCTCATTTCACGGACCAAGATGGCGACCACGCGGGGAGCTTGGCGTTACTTTCCCAGGATCCAGTGACTTTAGCTCGTTCTGTCCGAGAGCAACGAGTCTATACACCATTTCCATAGCACGTGCATGTTCGTCGCTTCGGAAAGCAAGAAAATCACGCGCCATACGCACGAAACTGAAAATGTAACCGGCCAGGAGCCCTTTCTTGGAATGCTTTATAGGGGTGTTTCTAGCACGCCGAAATATTGAACATTGTTCACAGCGCGTGCTCAGAACTAGCTCCTATTTATCGTCTTCCAAGAATAACGATTGTGATTGTGTGGAATGGATGTTGAATATACATACTGGTGCATTCCTAGCAGGCAGTAATGCCAAAGCTATGGGTACACGTGCGCTCACGGAACTTGAGCCCCGATCAATGTTCAGCACGTAGCGCGGTGTTGGCTCAATTGCTTTGAATTGCCAGACAAAGTTGTCCTCGAGTATCGTTTTGAGAAAGTCTGAAATAATAGCGCCCTCAAAGCAACACCTGCCAACACCGCCAAAATTGAAGTTCTTACATTCCTCTTATTTCCGTCGATGGGACATCTTTTGCTGACATTATAATCAACATTCGGCCAATTGTGGTGGGCCGACCACAGCGACGCTTTCGATCGCTCACGTCGCCAATACCAATACAATTTGTGTAGGTGAGTTATACGGCCTGGGCAAGGGGAACATTATAGAGTGGATAATCGTCATAAGAAATTGGTGAATTAACTAAAATTTGTTTCCTTTACTTCTTAATCATTGAAGATAAAGATCTGGTTTATATCAGACACATGCTGAGCGTCATCGAAGGAACACTAAATAACTAATTTTAGGAAGATTTGGGACGCATGGGTAGCGCGGTGCTTCGCCCAGTTGCCACTCCTGCACCAGGCGCAAGGCTAGTTGCGCAAAAACACGCCGGCGCATTTTTTCTGTCTCCTACCATACGCGGCTTCGCACCACCATGCCTTGCGCCAGTTGCACGAGTGGTAACTTTAGCGCACCACCCCGCTTCAAACGCTTCCCAATTTTAGAGCGCAGCTCTTAGGCGCCCGTTTCCGGCTTAGCGTCGTCGCCGTCGGCGTAACCGCGCGGTGCATTATGGGACGTTTCCCATGATGGCGTCATGCGTGACGTCACGAGGGTCACCAGTGACGTCATGAGAAGACGTCACATGTGACGTCACGTGTGACACCACCAGGGTCACAAATGACGTCGTAGTTGACGTCAAGAGGGTCACCGGTGACGTCACTGGTTACGTCACCGCGCGTTGCATTATGGGTAAATTTCCCCACTAAATTTAGCGGACAATATTGCCCGCTAAGTTTGGCGGAAAATTTCACCGCTAATTTTGCAGAAAATTTTCACCGCTAAATTTAGGGGAAAAAATCCCCGCTAAGTTTAGCGAAAACTATTGCCCACTAAATTTAGCGAAAAAAATTTCCCCGCAAAATTTAGCGGGAAAATTTCCTTTAAATGGCAGGCGAGCAGGAGAGGAGAAAGGGCATACGCTTCTCTCTGTAGCTGCCTTTCCTCCTCCTCAAGAGCTACGCTCTAATTTTGCGTTACAGGGCGATAGTAAACGTCCTTCATTTTTTCTCAAACTAACTTATATAGTGGTTTTCAATGCCGCTCATCAAGTTTGTAATTGAAACCATATGTTTATTTCCACTAATTAACTCGAAATATATTGAACAAGTTATACTTCATTATTCGACTTATCATGACGATAAGCCCCCAATCTTATGTCTCCTGGACACATAGGTCACCCTAACAAACCGCATTGGTTAAGCTTTCTCCATTTTTCATTCTTTATACAATGAATAATGTAAAAATGAAACACTATACTTTTTTTATTAAATAATCGGTTTTCTGGAATGACGGAAGACATTAAACATAACTCCCATGTCAAATTAGTATATTTTTAACAGAAATTAAAAGGAGAGGCTTGGAGTCACTTTGGCTAGAATTCTGAGAAGCGATGTGACATTATTTAGCAGTGTGTGTTGTCGTAGCAGAATGACATGTGCCTTTGTATATTTCTGTTTTGCAGACATTTTTTTTTCATTTTTAAAAATGTTTACTTTTTTTATAGCTAGCACGATACTACCTAATCTATGAAACTCTCAAAGCTCTAGAATACGTGTAGCAGAAATTCTGTAGAGAATTCAGTAACCGTGTTCGTTTGAAGACCGAAATACACAGTCCTATTTAGTGATGCTGAAATCTTTGCTGTAGCTGGCGCTAGAGCCATATTTGCTTGCAAGAACTATTTCTATATCAATCAATGGCTCACGCGTTTTTGATCAAGCTGACTTCTCCTGCACATGTAGTTTATATCCTTGGACTATTTTATTTACATTAACTTTCAGATTTGCTTTGCTGATGTTATAGACTACCGTTTGCAATCTAATACTTCTCCAATTTTTCTTTTACGTGCCGTATCCGCAGCCTTCTTTCAGGAGTATTTTGTCGCGTACCATGTTTTTAGGTTCGTATAAATGTATGCTAAATGCAATATTAAAATGTTCGTCACGTACTTTTTCATTTATTCGTTCGATCACTCGTTTACACATTTACTTAATTTATTGGAAAGAGCAGAAGCGAAAGAAATGTCCCTTTGCTGATGTTGATTTTTTATGTGTTTATTTCATGGGTCACAACTGCAATTCATTTTTGTGAATTCGAGCATCGCTCAAGCTGTTGATTATCAGCAACAAAATAAGCAAAAGAAACACGTCACACCCTTAGTGTCCGTTCTCCGTGAGAGGCCTTTTCCTTGACCAGCTCGGTTTCCCATCGATAATTGTCATATATGGTTCCCCTTTCGATTGTTTCGTGAAAGGCAGCCTTTCTTTTTCGCTGAAACAAAATAAACAATACTTTTTGACATTCCTAGAACGCTGATATGTTTTAGAAATTCTACTTACAGCAGATACATATCTGGCGATTTAGAAATTAAGAATAAAGCAAAGACGAACAGATTTTCAGGTTACGAGCCAGCAATCAATAAAATCTTGATATCCTTGGATCGTTCCTAGAGTATGGTATTTTCTTAAGACTATACTGGTGAAGGTATTTCAGGGTCCTTGGTTTCTATGTATCCATTCCTAACTCACGAAAGTTAGACCGAGTTGTGATGACAAGCTAGCTGTATTGACAACAGTTTTCTGAAACCATAAGGGGCAACGAAAGGCATCATAGGCTGCAAAATGCAGTTTTGTAACAGTTTTTTAAACTCTTGTCGATGGTGTTTGCAAATAATTAAATATGAGTTTGAATTAAGGGAGAGGTTCAGCGAGCTCTGGCTATCCCTTGGCAGTCAAGTCTGACGTATTTTTTTTTTCTGCTAAATGTTTAGTACAAAAACTATAAATATTTTTTATTGGCGTTTTTCTGGATATAAAGAGGAATCTAATCTTGATTGTTCTTATTTCAGGCGGACCTCCTTCTTCGCATCTGCTCGCTGTATCAATTCCTATAACTCCCTGTGACGAAAAAAACGAAAAGATCATGGTCTGCGCCGGATCCCCCGGAAAGGGCCCGTGCCCTGTGAGTGACGTTAAGCAGGTTCAGGCTTGACTCGTGGGAATTCCAGTCGTATGAAGTTCTCGAAGCACCCTTGAATGAAATATCAAACTCCCAAATAACGGCTACGACGGTTTGCCCTGCAAATATATGACGGGCTACGAAGCTGCATATCTAACTGCAAGGAAGCGCATTACGTTGGTTCAAGGTTAATTTTTAGACGAGATTCTAAATGCAATGATACCAGTTTAAGTTATGCGTTAGTCATGAATAGACTTAGACATATCGGTAAAAATATGCGGAGTGTGATCTACCTGGATTGAGGAACTGGATGTAAGCACAGCTTATTTTTATAAGTTGCACGCGTGAACCTATAGTATTTGACAGCCTATAGATAGGACATATAGCAAAAAATACTGGCATGGTTCTTTCTTTTTATCCCGCAAGTTAATATCTTAATTAAAGCTACATGGGGGATGGCATCAGCTTATGTAAGCCAGCCACTTAGTCGGTTTAACTTAGTTTGCCATTACCTTGTTCGAGTTCAACGCAAAAAAAAAACGCCGATGTCGCTTTTGTATATAGGGTGACTCCGGCGGTCCAGTCATGCAGGAGGACAGCGGTTTATCCATCCTCGTAGGCGTGGTCTCAAGCGGCGGGCCCTGTGGCGTGGATCCGAGTCAAAACACCAGGGTGCCGGCCTACACTGTCTGGATTTCGGAGAACATCGTCAAGCTACGGCAGTGACCGAAACATCTCTCTCCAAAAAGGATAATACATCTTCCTAAATGCATGCCTGAAAATAAATCGATCAAAAGTTCAAAAGCTGCTGCGTAGATTATTCGTGGCCGTCTTATCTTGGGCGTTATTTTTGAGCTTGCAATGGACATGAAGTACTGCGTCAGCGCTCAGCGTAAACTTGGGCCCAATCACACTGTTCGCGCATGAAGCGCCGCCCAAAATGTGGCTGCCGCCAGTGTTGATTGATGGACTTCTGAAAAGTGTCTATTATTGAAATGTTCTTTATGCATTGTCTATGCAGCATGCAAAGTTCGCAGACAACACACAGCATTGAATCCCATCTAGCCGGGTGCGCTTCGGATATTTGCGAGCGATAACTAGGAAGAGAAAAGTCACCAGTTTTAAAACTAGGTTGATTCGCAGCATTGTTTTTAGAGCGCAGCTCTTAGGCGCCCATTTCCGGCTTGAGCGGCGTCGCCGTCGGCGTAACCGCGCGGTGCATTATGAGAAATGTCCCATAATGCACCGTGACCTTAGGTCACGCGACCCCCCCCCCCCGAGGTCACGTGACACACCGAGTGTCATGTAACCCCCGAGGTCACGTGACCCCCCTAAGCCATGTCCCCCCAGGTCATGTGAGCCCCCCCCCCCCCGGAGGAGATTGAAGAATGAGGGGAGGAGAAGGGGGGGGTATACCTCCCTAGAGAACCGCCTCCTCCTCAAGAGCTGCGCTCCAACTCGGCGTTAGAGGGAGTTCTAAACGGATTTTTCGCATTCCTTTATAGTGTGTGTCGTTATTGGCAAAATAAAATTGATTTTGGATAATCACTCTTAAATTAAAGTGACGCAGCTGAGGAAGGGGCCACCAGCTCGAAAACGGTACAGATCGATTTTGTTGAGGCAACGGTTTCAAGCATCGCCCGGGTTTTAGAGCTTTGTGTTCGTAATAAATATAAATAATCCTAGCTCTATACAGAACTTGCAAGTCGTTTTTTCTTAATTTAGATAAGCGAGCAGTGATGATTGTCACTTCTACAACAAAGCTGTAAACACTATTTCCACGCGTCAGTCTGAGTTGGCGCTCAGATATGCGAAAATTGGTCACGAGCAAAGAAAGATCGATAACTTGACTTTTACCTATCGAGGTAAGGGGTCTGAACACTACAAGCCTGGCTGTCAGTTTGTCTTTCGCTGATCTTCTAGAACTTTCCAGTATAATCTGGGACATTATAGCATGTTCTTGTGGAGAATGTTCTCGAATGCTCACTGAGTGCATCGAGTGAGTCGTCTTTCCACGATCATTCAAGGACGTGCGGTGCGTTTTTTAGATGGAGGCATCGTATCTGCCCTATTGAATGGTAATATTACATTTTTATGTGTCAATACTTTTGTTTTGTTCCTGACGATATTGCTTCATATTTCCTAAGCAGTCTCGTGATTTCCTTCTCTTATGAAGTTTCTCACCAAACAGACTCCAAACTCTACGTTGCACGGCCTTAAAATAATAGAGGCCATGAACACCGAAGTGCTGGGCGCATTTGAAAAATTCAAAACATAGTTGAAAAAAGTGAACACCGTTTACAACTCCCTGTAATGCCGAATTAGAGCGCAGCTCTTGAGGAGGAGTAGGGAAGGGTACTGGGGGGAATCATTAGGCGGGACGTGACCTCGGGGAGGGGGGGGTCAACTGACCTCGTGGGGGGTCACACGACCTTGGGGGGGTCACGTGACTTGGGGGGGTCACATGATCCCCCCCTCCTCGTGAGGACTTCCCGAAGGGACCCGAGGTCCTCCCGAGGTCCTCTTGAAGGAACACGAAGTCCTCCCGAAGTCCTCCCGAAGGAACCCGAGGTCCTCCCGAGGTGCCCCCGAAGGAACCCGAGGTCCTCCCGAGGTCCTCCGGAGGGAACCCGAGGTCCCCCGGTGTCCTCCGAAGGAACCCAAGGTCCTCCCGGAGGTACTCCCGAAGGAACCCGAGGTCCATCCGAGGTCTCTCCCGAAGGAACCCGAGGGTCCTCCCGAGGTCCTCCCACAGGAACCCGAGGTCCTCCGAGTTCTTCCTGAAGGAACCCGAGGTCCTTCGGGAGGACCTCGAGTTCCTTCGGGAAAATTTACCCATAATGCACCGCGCGGTTACGCCGACGGCTACGGCGACGGCGACGCGGACGCCGCTCAAGCCGGAAAAGGGCGCCTAAGAGCTGCGCTCTAAGAATGCGACTGCTGAAATGTCGAACCAAAATGTATCTGATAAAACAAATCATTGTTTTCATCTACGCAAACTGTACTTTCGATATTTAATCAAAGCACGGCTCATTGCATGTTGGTTTGTTAGGGAAAATCATTGTCTTTGAAAGGTTGCCTCACTGACCAGCATGAAATATCAGCGAAAAGGATGGTGATCATCTCGCAAATGTTTGCCGGGTGATCACCTTTTTTCCGGTGGTAACAACGAGTCTTCGCGCATTCGCTAGCCCGGTTGCCTCTTGTGGGTCGTATGCGAGGTCGTCCACTTCGTGATCCTTGAGCTGTAGTTTCTTTAGAGAGCATTACGAAGGGACACGGATGACCGCCCTAAGAATGGAGCCTTCAAAACAAATTTTAATATAGAAACCTAAACACACGCAACGGTCCGTGGTTAGAAATATGAAATAAAAAACGTTCCGTAAAACTCGGTTTCGTATCAGCTGTTTGTGACTAGTTCTTAGTCCGAAAAAAACGCACTAAGACCGACCACTCAATCCGTTGCCATCTTCGAATAAGCATCATGGCGGCAAGGCTGTGCCAGCAGCCGGCCACCATTCAGCAATGTTTTGAGCGTCCGTAGCGACTCGAGGCAGGACTTACCCGGTCTCGCACTTATAGTAAGTCGTCCACCTGTTCACCTTTCCCTTTTAGAATCACGATGTTTCATAGGTTGGAATGCGTCACGGTGCTCCGCTTCATGTATGCCGCTGCTGGGTTCTGGAGTCCCGCTCGTTACGGGTTTTACAGTTAGTACCAGCTTCATTTGACGTAAGAGACCGGTAAACAAGGTAGAGAAAGTTTAAATTGCAACTTGAAGTGGTTTGTATCCGCAGCGCTTGAAATGTCGTAGTAGAAGAAGAAAAAAAAGGCAGGGGAGTGTGAGAGTGAAAAGAAAGCCGGATAATGAAATAGTATTTAATATCAAAAGGCCTTTAAAATAAAAATATATCGAGTCTAAATATATTTGATCAAAGTGTGAACTAGCCCATGCTAATACTACTGGCGCACAATGGTCGTCGAGGAGAAATTAATGTTATCTTGACTTTTGGAAACTTTCGATTGAGCATGTAGCATTCATCAATGACAAACGCAAACGTGGAAGAATTAGCATGAGTTTCCCTGAGTTTACCGGATTTAATATCTTAGTAAACACAAAAAGTAGCTGACATACATAAAAGAGTCTTTTTTTGAAAAAGGCAGAAGTGCGACTGAGAGCAACTGGACATAACAAGAAACTTAAATATGCTAAAAAATGTTCAACCAGCCGATTGTGACCTCAGCAGTTCGATACATAAAAACGTATCAAGGCAGCAAGGGAAAGTAGTATTTTAGGAGCAATATATATAAAAGAAAACATTAAATACGTTATTCGTCGAGTATGATTTTTAGTGATCATTTCCAAGATCACCGTTATTGTTTATTCGAGTGTTCGGTGTTATTTTGAGTGTGTACATCAACCTAACAAGCGGGCAGAAAAAAAAACAAACTTGGTTTGGGATCACAGTTATTTATTAACCGACTATTTTCCTTGTTTTATCGCCCAAGAACATTCAGAAAGGTGTTTTCCGGGCTGGATTTTATTCGCGATGTCCGCTAGATGTTTACCACTCGATGTGCTCCTTGCTCGTGGTATTCGAGTCGGCGATCTGCAGGACCGCCTGAATCGCCCCTATATAATCGCCAAATGAGTGGCAGGCGGCCTGCGGTTTCTCCTACGATTTCCTGCGCACTTGGTTTGAGATCACGCGTAGGTTTCGAAAGATTCTGCTTGGGAGCCCACGAATATCCGAATTGGCGGATTCTTATCCCAACAATGGTGCTCGTCATCTGACAAACATTTTTTTTGAGCAGAAAAGCTGTAAAGGGCTAGTATTTCCGCGATTGTGCCCCCGGAAAAAAATGTCGACACGAAACTCTGGTTGCCGCCGTCACTCATAGATGGCGGCAACATTTCTTCGGAAGAAGATGAGCGGGAACGGAATGAGCGGCGAAGTGCGCAGCAGTGCGAATTGTTCAAACACACGCGAGACCGCTATCGCCTAACGTCGAGGCTCTTCAGATCCTCTTGGGAAAAGAAGAGGAGATCGCTCGCCTGGAAAGCCACCGCCGAGAAGAGAGGCTACAGCTCCGCTGCTCTTCCTTCTTCACCAAAGTGCAAAGGCTGAAAGCTTTTTGCAGAAGGTTTCGGAGAATAAAAGGTAAACGAGGTTTCGGTTTTTAGATCAAAAGATCCTTACCCAAGTGATCGGAATTATTTCGCATTCCTTCGTTTGGACGTGTCAAGTGCCCTTCGTTTGGACGTGTCAAATGTTGTCCGTAGGTTGGCACATAAATTCCCCGAAATTGTACTTTTCAACCGAGTTTTGACAATTGCATCTTGCACGAGTGACTGCGTTGGAAAACCTGTATCTTTGACAGTGCGGGCTTCTAACTCCGATTCCCTCAGATCTTGTTTCCGGATGAATAATGACACAGCAATACTTCGCTCTCGGCAAAGGGTTTATATACTCACTTGTTGCCTGGGGGTTTCGGGGTCGGGAACGGTCATCACCGAGGCCGGGGGAGAGTCCGCTGCCGCTGCAGCTGCTCCTAGTCCCAGTGGTGGTCGTCCACACCGCGTCATGGGGACATCGTCGTCCAGGGTCGCCGTCTGGTCCATTAGTCGAGTCCACAGCTCGACGTCTTGCCCGCACTTTCCCCGCGCCAGCGTCCGTCTCCCCGTCGATCCCCGCGTCACTGTCCTCGTCTCCTGTCACCGCTGCACGCTTCTTCGTAGTCCGCCGTTCGAGAGCCCTTTGTCCCAGCTCCCCTTCTTAAGCCTTCGCCCCTTTGTTTTGGGAAGCCAGTCACGTGACGTCAGTTGGCTTAGGGGAGTGGTCCAGCCGGATCTTGCGGTGCGCGCGGCCATCGCCCCCCCCCCCCCGCGAGGCATGACGCATGTCGGAGGCATGGCGCGCTAAGCTTCTGCCGGGCCCACGACGGAGTCCGAATGGCTGGAATCTGGCACCCGGTGGGTCAGCGCGAGGGGGGGGGGGGCAGCGAGATCTCCACACCTCCCTCCCCTTAAGACTCAGACTCCGGATGGCCCGAGGTTGCGTGGTCGCCAGGACCTCCGACAGGGGACTTGTTCAGCTGAGTGTCACCGATGATAACGAGCACCCTCGATGATAATAGTGGTGGCATCAAACCAGGCAGTGCCGGCGGTGGACGTTCATTCACTGGAAGTCCGCGACCGAGAGAGCACGCTCCAGGAACTAGTCCGGAACACCACAGGTCACAACACGCACGGGCACTCAGCACACAAACACGCCGGCTCTTAAAGTTCGCTTCCGTCCCCAATATTCCAGGCAGAGATCGCGCAAAACGAATACCGGCAGGCTATACCAGACAGCGCGAGGGAACCAAAATCTTTCGATCGCTTGTGACATATGCCTCGAAATAAAAACAAAACTCTTCATTTTAATACTAACGGGCAGGAAATCATCAAGAACGTCACGTTACACGTTAGAGAGGCACCTAAGAGGAAACTATTCCTCAACAAAGTGTCAGCAGTTTCTATATACTCAAATCGTACATACGCCCACTATACAACGTTTGCTCCTATGAAACTCAACCGCATTCTTTTAAATCAGAAAATATTCTACCAGAGCGTCAGAGCCACACATTCTGACAACAATATTGATCTCAACACACTCGCTAGGAAACGCACAAAACCTCAAAAACTAACAATAACCTCCCCTCTAAAACAGAAACGGCCACAAATCCTGCCCAGTTCGCGAGTGCGCGACTCCGAAATACGCTACGGGAAAAAACACACTGCCAACAGTAGCGATTACCCAAGACGAGCACTCACGCACTCGGCGTTCGCGACACCCGAGCTACAAACACGCTACGGGCAGGCTACGCAGCAAGCCGTCACCAGGAGGGATAATAACCTTACTGAGAGGCTGCTGTTTCGTGGTAACGGCCACAAACACCAGTACAAAGGGAACAGTACCTGGATCGTGCGAACAGCAGATCTCATTGGACAGCCTATTTACACGGGCCACGGCTATGTCCGTAACGTCTGGGCATGTACCAGATGTAACCGCTTCATTGCTCGGAGGCGACCACCCAACAGGAGCGACGAGCGCGTAAAGGAGGTCCGCACCGAACCCCGCACGGGCTCGACAACCGCGACAAGCGCATCGACGCGCGTTAGGGTTCTCCCCGGCCAAAGCCCGACACCGCATAACTAAAAAGTGTTCCAGCTGATCTCCAGGCCGGCCGGGATCGAGCAATAAAAGTACGCCGTCAACGCGTCTCGCGACTCTCCGTCGTTATCGATCCGAACAACGTGTCCACATACAAACGCAGTAGGTTAGGCACAAAGCTCGCCCCCAGCCAAGTCAACACGCCGCATGACTGAAAAGTCTTCTTGCGACTGTAAGGACAGGTAAGGTTAGGACAATGTAAGTATCCCACACGCGCACCTTTCAACATCCGCGCAACGAGCGCGACACCGAAACGCCAAATAATCTAACCGGCCGGTATTGGAAATGGACGAGCGAAATAAACCATATTTGCTCTGCGTAAACAGTTTCAGCAGCGTCGAAGCGTCTACCGCATTTACCGCCGCATTCCAACACCGGCTACCCTTCCATGCAAAGGCTGCGGTTTGTACAGCGACGGGCTGACCCGACGCACAACAGTTGTAGGCCGCCGACGGCAATGCCGCTGCCATGATTTCTAGGCTTTCAGGGCACGTACCCGCCGACGTGAACCGTACGTTTTCCCGGGCCAACCGCGCATCTGTACAGGATAAAACTATGAACAACTCGTCACATCCTGACAAGACCGCCACCTCCCTCGTGCGGCTTTTCACTTCACAAGCACAGCTCATTCTCCACCCTATCTGTCTTTTCCCCTTAAATTTATAATTTATCTCTAATCCAGGTCTCCGTACGACCAATTACGCTCTCTGTGCCCTCGCGTCCCAACGCGAATCAAAACACAGCTGAGAACCTGTACTGTTTCCGGCGGCAGCGCAAAGCGCGCGCTAGCCGCCGCTCCTCGGAGGCGAACAAAACAAAATCAAAGAGTAACGCCCGCCACGAGGCTCAATCCTCGATATGGTGGTGTGAGGACCCGGAACCAACTCTGTGCACAATTAAACAAGATCAACCTCGCGACTCTACAACCAGAAACGAACGGATCATCGCAGTAGATGTTAGGTAGGGTATGTTTTCCCCGACCTCGATGGGCCACCTTGAAGTTGCCGACGAGGACCGGGGATCGTGGATGAAGCTAGTTGCAGGAGGGCTGGATACGTCGGTGGTGATGCAGAAGCGATCGACAACTCGTTGGATAAAAAAAATCAAACGGTTACATAAAAGACAAGTACGAACAGATTCCGCGCTGTAATAAACTGCCGCGCATGGCTTACAGGACTGCAGGGGACGCCTCGGCCTCAGATGGTCTTACCGCGCACGGTAATTACGGCGACCACCCTGTAGCCGCGAAGACAAAGACCTTGTCGTGCACGACAGGTAACGCGGCGCACCGCGGGAGCTGAACGTAAGTGGAGTCGCTCACGAGCCCGTTCCAAAACTCAAAGATTTCCCTGTGCGGCCAGGGTCTCAAACAGCGTGCTCGAACCCGTTTAGGCCAGTCAGGGTTCGACCCTGGTCCCATTGGCTAGGGGAACCAAACTACAACGCCTACACACAACGCACTTCCGACGAATCGGGTGAGAGGTCATTCTCCGAGAGTGAACCATAAGCCAAGCCTTGGTTCTCAGAAGCCGAGGTAAAATACGACTTATGGCGTTCCTATCTGCTACCAAAGATACATATTCGCGAACAGCGAGATCCACCAAGACATCTCGGCTGGGGCACGTCTATGCCACCACAAAATGCCGTTGAAACTAAGTAAAAAGAAAGGCACGCCAAACATATACGGAATATATGGGAGCGCCTGGTCCCCGGAGCGTCACGGAAGAGTTCCGAGACATGACTCCGAGAGCTCTGAAGCACTTTGTCTCCCAGCAAATGACCTGGCGACCGGTGACGTGTTAAGTTCTCGGCCGTGGGTTCCCCGGCAAACCTTTACATCTGGCCCCACGTTTCAGGGTCAAGAAGTGCGCGGCACTGAGACAGCAGCTTCTCGTGGGCAAGCTAACTGCTTTCACGTGGGCTCGAAAACCGGGGTTCCGCACGAAATGCAACAAAGAATGTGACATTCCCGCGGCCATTTCCCCGATAGCTGGAAAAGCTCATAAACAAGCAGAATTCCGACTTGTAACGGCACGGGACCCCCTGAAACGCGACACACGACTCCCGAAGCGCCTCCCCCATCACCGACCGAAGCGCCGTCAGGCGGCTAAACAAAACAGAGCGGGGTATGCCGTCCTGTCGGATGAAAAAAGAAATAAATAAAAGCGACCACCTCTACAATCCCCATCGCGTCAGACTGGACTCCATGGAGCATTACACACTGCCACTGATAAAGTGAACACGGAAACTCGGTGATTTACTGGATTTCGATGTCTGCGCACCAGACATCGCGTATCCGGCTCGATTTGGTGGGCTTAGCCCCCAGGTGTAGCCTCTGGCCACAAGGTACTCTTTGAAAGCGATCTTTGCCGGAACCACAAGAGCGCATACCATACCTTAAAACGCTGTCAACTAACGAAGCTCAAAACCGCGCTGACCGCTCAGCAAGGACAACTGGGAGCTCGTATGCGGTCAAACCGAGATGCTGAGGCTCCCCGGACAAAATGCTATTCGGGAATAATTTTAATTTCCAAACTCAGTCCGTGCAACCACCAACCGCAATGGGAGCGTTCTTCACACATAGCGATGCCTCTGAAACGCGTCCGATGGGGAACAAGCGGTCCAAAACATTACATCGATACGCGGGCAATGGCGGTTGGGCGCAACACATCCCGCAAACGGTGAGCTGGCATATCTTTCCTGGCGGACATGAACCAAAAAGGATGTAAAGAATTTTGCTGGAGTGGAGGCCGCCTCTACGTACAATTGGGAGGGGTGAAGTGCGGCTGAGCGGGCGGCGGCCATCTTGCCGTGGGCAAGAACCCGCATCGCCCGCATATCGCCGCAGCTGCGTTCGCGCTTGCCGCCCATTTAATGAAGGTAGTTGCGGTTACAAAACAGTGAAAACAACAAACAGCTCGTGTGATAACAATTTATTTGTCATTTCTTAGAACTCAGTTGGCCTATAATAAGCAGCGAGACAATTGCAAACCTAAAAAAATCCGTTTAAAATACCACATTGATCAGTTAAAACCCAGCCTTGGATAGAACTGTCACATTGATGGGTTTATTTTACTGATGGCTAAAAATATTCACCCCTGACAGAAGCGGCCTCACCTTGTTCTTGATCATTGCTCTGTTTCATTTCTTTGTCATGTGGTGAATTATGACCTTCAGATACTCTTGAGCCAGCTTCTTACGCAAGCTATAAATACGGTTGTCTAGAGGATCGCAGTCTAGGTGGTGTGGTTCCAGTTGCAAGAACCACTTATTCTCCGGCAACGCACTTAACACTTCCAAGATCATCTTTTTGGACCTATGCCGCACCGCTCTGACGGTTTCCCACTCGGCCTGCAACCGCTGCAGCCCTTTTTCGACAGCTTCGTAGAGCCCGACGACGTCTTGTGATCGAGAAACAAGTTCACCCCAGTTCTTTTGCCTAACAAGAGATGCCAGGTGCCAGCTCTTGTGAATGCTGGGCTGCGATACACTCTTGGCATGTTATAGTTGAACGAACTTGCAAACAACAAAGCCTGCAATATATGGCACCATAGAAGTGCAAAGGGCGACAGGCTTTCAGGACGGTGAATGTGGTGCTTGTAATCATGTTCTTCTGGATGCATGACTGGTGCCCTTCTGGTGTCGGTAAGAGTACTGGTTGCACCTTCTTCAGGCACAATAAGAGATCCCGTCGGGGTTGATACCGTGTCTTGAGGAGTAATCTCCCGAGTTGGGAAGACTTCACTTATGTCTGAATCAGCAGTCGTCTTTACTAAACCATGATCTGCGCAGCCGCAGGGTTGTTGTTAAAGCCTCCCCCGTCCTCGAATGCACCTGAAGCACTCAGCATGGTTCTGGCTCAGCTTGTGTGTTAGGAGGTATTTTAGGCACGCACACATTAGCGACAAGCTCATTGAACAGATTTTCGGTAGTTGCAATGCAGATCAAGAAACCGACGAAGACAGTTTTCTTTAACCCTTCCGAAATAAGACGTCCTGATGAATCTTTCAGTCTCTTGATGTACGCTCGAGCCTCAGAAAATAATTTCCTCCAGCATGCTTCATTCTGCTTCCGTAGAAGCCGCCTTGCAGTATCTTGCCAACTGGTTCCTAGAATTGAGGACGTCAAACAAGTGGTCGACAACTATGGTGAATTTTGTTGTTGCATTTGCACCTTTGAACTGCGGCAACTTGAGCACTTGCTTGCAGAAGTCTAAAGCGTCAGCCACTGATGCACTCAGTGCTTGAACTTGTGCTATTTCCTCTTCAATGGCGCGCACCTTGTTCTTGATACCGTCGCTTGGTAGGCGAATTTACAGGCAGCTCTCCCCGCCACTTTGGCAGTCGCAGCGATCGTGCAGTCTCGAGGCTTGAGGTTCCGGCCTCTTCCTTTTAACCTGTAATAGAAAGCATACATGTTGCTTCCTGAGTGCCAAGTTACAAACACACTGGATGCGTAAAACAGTGTAAAAACAGAAGACGCCACAGCGCTGGCTACACGTGAGGCAAAAACTAGGTGAAAAAAAGTTGTAAA